>JAPDSC010134690.1:0-10940 GCA_026290005.1 Latrodectus geometricus
TATCATGGATTGCTTTCAACATTGATTTTGCTAATGGATAATCCGAAATCTTTGTAGGCTAGTATTTTTCTATTTAACTCAGAAATTTGCTCGAAGCACTCTCAGTGTGTTACGAGGCAAGTTGAACAACCTATTTAAAAAAAGCACAAAACGTTATAGCATTATTTCAAGTTGGTAAACAGTTTTCTATATATGTATATTATGTGCTTTATATACACTATATGCAATGCTATGTGCAAGAGTTTAGTATAGCTCTTGCAGAGGATAGTTATTCATATGCGATATACAAATACAAAGCTAATACTTTGGATGTCTTATTGCCAAAATGCTTGATGTAATTTTTCATGATTTGCATATTTCCTTTATTGTAATGTATTTTGAATGGCCAGCATTGCATATGTAATTATATATATATATATATATATATATATATATATATTAAACTTTTAACATTGAATAATTATTCATCATTTATAATGAAATGAAGATTTTTAACCGTATATTTTGTGGGATAATAATCTGTAGAATTATTTTCAGATAACCGTTGTTGCTGACTTACCTGTTGGAAATAATTTTCATGATCATTGTGCAGCTGCAATGAATTACGAATTAGATCCAAAAATTCCCACTATATTTAGCCGATTCGTGAATCCAAAAAACATCAGGGAATATATGGATACACGATCAGGTATAATTTTATTTTCCCTAGATTTCTGTTTATTGGGTCTTAATTGAAGATATAATATCCATGGAAATCAATTAGTTTAAATAATAAGAATATGCTGATTGCATTAATTATGAAGGTTTTTCAAGGACTCTACTATGTTTATAATCAACATTCTTACAGAATTATATCTATCTTTGTTTAGCAAGAAAATATTAGTTTTGCAGTGTTTAACTTAATGGTATAAGCTGTGTAATTACTTTTTTAACAGTTCAATATTTATTTTATGAGATTATATGATTTCTATGACATTTATTATGATATATAGTATTCGTTTAAATTAGAATATATTTATGTCATGCACTTTTCAAGAAATGTTAATTTATTTCAAAACTGGTGCACAAGTTTCTGGTTATTGGTTTGATGACAGTCTTTGATATGCCATTAATTCGTGCTGGAGGCATGCGAAAGGGAGATTCAATACCCCCTCAAACCAAGATATTTGATTTAGGATCAGAGTGCATAAATGTAACAGTTTAGCAGTTTTTACCATAGTTGCTCAAGACTCAATCATCATGATAAAGAAATGTCGCTGTATTCCATTGTACATAGCTGTCGTTTATCACATCTTTTGTGACGCAAATGCCTTTGGTTTTGAGTCAAGGTTTAATGAAGCAACGGAAGCCTCGTGGACACTCCACTCTGTTACAAAGGACGTCGAACGATTCGATTATCACACCAAATGATACGTAACAGATTGTTTCTTGATGTGGTTGAGCTATCTATTACTGTCATGTGCATAATTTGCCCTATTATCATGTGCAGTGATACAGCAAGTTCAGGTCCAATCGTTTCACCTTTAAATTTTGTGGCTACAGTTCCTCATCACAGTTACTTGCCACACGATTATTGTTATCTCTGAAGAATGATCTAACCAGCAATCTCTGTTTTGTAATATTCTACCTCTGAAGAACTCAAAAACATCCTTTAAAGGCGCTCGGTATTTTCTAAGAGATATAGTTAAATAACTTATGCAAAAATACGCTCGAAAGTATTTCTGTCTTTCGAATCGGCATTCTGTTCTGCCTGTATGCAGCTATTGTAGGTAGCATTACAGTCACCCATGAAATGCGTATGCACTACAATGCTAACGATTGACATATCTCATCACCGCACATGCATGATGTAAATTTCACAGGATGCGCAATGTCGATAACAGTTAGCTATTTTTATCCACAAAATATGAAGTTCTTTAAAAGAAAAAGGGCAAAAACTGAGGTATCTTTATTTATAGTAGCGAGATGAGTTAAGAATATATAATTTACGAATTGATACAGATTTTTTCGAATCATGGTTCTCTTTCAAAACTGAAAATCGTGACTAAGAATGCGGTGGAGTCTTTCCAAAGTGCCTTTAGTTTATTATATCACTAGAGATTACTTACTTTTTGATGATTCTCACCTTAGTCGATTTAAACCCATGATCTATCTATCCTTATAATCGAAATGATGCTACGTTACATAATATAGTTTTGCTTAAGACTAGACACTTAAATACACATCTTAAATTTATAACATGAGATAACTACACAGAAAATTATTTTTTACCAAAGTTAGTTAAATGAAAAATTTATTTTACCAAAATTTCAATGCATAGATCATATTCTATTTTAGGTCCATTGGCCAGCCTTGAAGGTATTTTTGGAATGGCTGTTCTTGGTCAAAACCCAGTTGATAACGAAATTGACTATCCATTTTACCAACTATATTTTGCAGAAGCTCCATCATCAATAATCCTGACTCAATCTGGTCTACGACCTGAAGTAAATCATTTCAAAATTTAAATACATTTTAGCAAGTCGAATATACAAGGAATAAAATGTAAGATGATTCAAAATATTGTGTCTTAATGTCACACATATGTTTATGGTGCAGTAAAGGGAAAGAATTAAATAAAAATTATTCGTAATTCTTTACTGCGATGATGAGAAGTATATTTTATGGTTAATGTTTTAAATATTTTTATGTGTTGTAACACTGTTTATTTGTCTTATTTAATTTACTTGCATTTTCGTGTGAGGATACTTTTACATCGTTTTTTTTTATTTTTTTTTTCATGACGATCATAAGGCACAATTCTATTGTTGCAACCCTTAATTTTTATATAATTCTTACTCGTTATATTCAGCCGCCCACCATGTCTAGTGCTTAGCATACCTAACTACGGATGGGGAGGACCTGGGTTTGAATCCCGGCTCATGCATGGATGTACTTTCTCTGTGTTTCTTGTCCTCGCCTGAGATGATAGATGATTGTGGTCCGCCCTATAAAGGGGCTGGTGTGATGTGGGTAATGCTACTCACCTCTGTGACTTAGTCCACGGGTGCCCACCGGGTAACGATAAATAAGAAACAGTCTCCGGCCTTGTTGTGGCAAAGGGTTTGCACGAAAGTGCCCACCGTAAAAAAGAAAAAACCTTTCTTATCTTGAAACATGCATACGTGTCGTTTTGCTATGACTTTTTGATATAATTATAAAACCACCCAAAATAACACTCCATTTTAAAGAAAATAAACAAATAAATAATTTTATGACTAGAATAATTAAAATAAGCTGTAAAATAAGCTCAACTAAACCTTTCTGAGTTCTACTCACATAACCCGGTAAATCAAAGTGTTAAGTGAGTGTAAGATCATTTATTTTTTTATTCTAAATCATTTGAGCTTTCAGATTCAGTTTACTTTTATTTTAAATTCATATATAAATTATAAAAGATTATCGCAAAAAGTGCAATTGATAATTTTATAAAAAATTAGAATTCCTTTGATTTTATAAAAAAATTTATAATGTCACGTATATGAGCATAATATAAGAGGGAATATAAAATATTAGCTTTTCTACAAGCTCTGAAGAATTAGAATGAAAAATTAATAGTTATAAAAAAAGTCATACATACATGAAAAATATAAAACATTTGGCTGGAAAAATAAATTAACAACTTCCAGTAATTGACTAATTACAAAGCTTGTGCAATTAATTAAATTTTGTCTACTCTTGAAATTAAAAGGAGCAGAAGTGACTAAAACTAACTAAAATTTAATATTCTGGTGCTTTTTTAAAATTAATTTCTATTGTTTTTTTTTTAAAATAATTAAAAAGAAAACCAAGACTGTTAAAGCATTTCTAAGCTAGCTGAGGTTGAGAAAAATTGATTTCCTGGGATGCTACTTGGAAAAAATATTATTTTGAGTTTAAAAAAATTCATTTTGATGAACGGGAACAGTAATATTTACCACAACCATCATTCAAAAATGTAACCTAAGGATTTCTTTTATAAGCAGTTAAAGGATGATGGAGAAAGGCTTTGCATATGATAAAATATATAATCTAAGGAAGTTCTTGGAAAAAACTGATACAAATTTTTATCAGTAACTACTGTACTGATACTTTATTTCTGTTTGTAAAATTTAGGAAGGTCAAACTGGAAACTTCAGAAGGGCAATGCTTGTTGTAAAGTTTTAAATCAATCACAAATTGATTTCGGGAAGCAAGAATCGGAATTCAATGGTGATGAAAACGTACTTCAAACCAATGAATCCTATAAAAACTTTGTTTGGTGATTTAACTCATCAAGTCAACGTAAATAGCCGTTAAAATTATTGTGTACGAATTAAAAGCGACAAGACGAATGACATACATACATAAAAGCTGTGTTACAAGGCCCAGTTTCTACAAAGTTGATGAGCTTGGAATAATCGCTTATCTCCAAGTACTTCGTAATTTTGAACCATGATCAGGAGACGAAGTCATATCTGAAGTTGCACTCTCCTTTCCACATACGTGCCACGCTAGCGGAAGGACTTAGAAAGTCACAGATTAGAATGAGCAAATGCCCAAACCACGTAGATCTAACAACTCAATGAGGGAAAATGTGATTACCTCCGGAATCATTAACAGCGATACTTAAAGTTTTCTGCTGGTAATACAGAAAGCGGGATGAAGTTACTGAGCCGCTGGGCCTCATAGATGAATAATATAGAATAATGCTTTTAAAGACATGACTAATTAAATGAAAAATAGAGTATTTGTGAAGGTTTTCAAAAAGATAATGTGTCAGTATCTTCTCAATTATATAAAAATTGTTTCAACTAGGGCTCTTACAATTTTTATTATTCCATAAATGCTAAGAGGGAAGCATGCCTATTTTCTCCTCAGTTAGTGATAGCGAATCGCCGAGGCTTAGCCTGATATTCCATTTGACCATTATGAGTAAACTGATTCTGCGGAGAGTCAGAAATCTCGAACAATGATTGCAGAATATTGCGATTTGATAATCTCTAATCCGATTTCATTACAATTCGATCTCTATTGAATTCAGAAAACGTGCTAGTAAACATTTCTCCTTTTTGCATGTATCTCGATCATTTTTTTACCAGGCGCAAATATAATTTGTATTTGTGAAAGTTGCTGTAATTTTCTTCATTTATATACATTATGCTTCTCACTTTTATAGCCTGTTTTACATGAAGGCATTGAAAAGGTAAGCATTTTGATTTTCATACTCTTTTCTTCTTAAAGAAAGTAAATTTCCCATGAGTAACGTATATTTTTTTGTTGGTGTAACAAGTATAGTATCAGTAGCGTACATTAATATCAAATATATGTCAACTAATTGAAATATCGTGTAGAACAACCCATTCCACCAAAACTAAAAAAATAAATAAAACACGAACAATATATTTTAAAAAATCTAGTGGCCGCGTTGGATTGGTTGGTTAGGGTGTCGTTCTCGTTACCAGAAGGTGGTGAGTTCGAATTCCGACTTAACCGAAGATCCATCGTGTTCATTAATGGTGACTGGGGTACGTAAAATCTATCGGGTTGCAACGTCCTCCATGTTCCCATTACAAATTAATACCTCTGGGGGTGTTTGGAGCCAAGCTATGGGTCTTCACTGTTTCAATATCTAAATTGGAAGATTCAAGTGGTGCTGCCATCTATGAGACAAAAGTCGTACTTCCACCTTCATATGTGGGTGCTCTTTTCAAAAACGGAAGACTCTCCCTCTCTGACCTCATTCGTCTTGTCTCTTGACAGGAGGGCTTGGCATTGCCAAGTGTCATCAATACCAAACAAATAATCTAGTTCCTTTAATTCAATGTGAAAGTATGAATTTTTCAATTTACTGTAATAAAAAGGGTCGATATTTAAATAATAATGTGCCTTTTCTCCTCTTGTTTTGTGTACTGTTCAAGTCTTATCTTTTAAAAATCTGCTAAAGATATTACATATAACATTAAAAACAATCTCATTATTGAAAATTTCTTAAGAAAAAATTAGAAATGTTAGAGTAACAGAATTTTTATTACATACATAATTTATATTATTTTGTTCCTTTTAATATTTCTTAAAATGAACAAAAGAGGGGGGGGGAGATGCAAATCTTACACAAATAAAAATGTATGCTGAGTAATGAGCAATTTTCAATTTCTGTTGTTAACGCTTTCAATTTGAAATCTTTCTGCAATTCGGGTGTTTTCACTGAACTGTGATTCAGAATAATCAGGAGATTTGGCATAAAAAAATCAGAAATTAAATGTCAACTATCTCTTTTAAATGTTTTACTTCATAATAAAGCTAAGTTGAAATACCAAGGGGGAAACGCTCTCATGATTTGCCAACGTATAAAACCCTAATACACGAGCTAGAATTTTTCTCAAAACTTTTATTTTCTTTCTTAAATAAGAAACATGGGAATTATTCATGTCACATCAATAAAAAAATAAACTATAAAATATTTGTTTACAATAAATTATGTTGGGTGTCTCAGAAAAAGATGGCTGGATGAGGTGGAAGAGGGTTTGTGAAAAAGGAAAAGATCAGCTATTCAATGAATAAGGTCAAAGATCAGAAAAAGTTAAGCTGTTTGGCAAAGGAAGCCAAAATCTTGAATGCATTGTGGAGCGGAAGAGTAGTAGTAGTTAAAATAAATTATATTGCAATCAATATATAGCTACAAATAATTATTACCGATAATTTATGCATATTACAAGCAACAAGATAAAAAACATTTAATCGTTTATGTAAAAAAAAAACACTTTTTTACAAAACGTGAATTGCAAAAATCATTTAAATGATTACAAGAATGTTTGTACTGATAACCTATTACATTGAATTTTTTTGTGTGTGTGTGTGTGTGTTCACAACTCCATAATAATATTTTGTTATTACTAATTTATATGGAATCAAATTTTTATTTTATATTCAGTACGAAAAAAGAACTCACTATGAGGAGATATTCATTCCTTATAAATTTCTAAAGATGTAATCCTTATAATCAGAAGATATGTCGCAATATATTTTGTCGTAGTTAGAAATTTTCTTTGATACCTGGAGATCACTTTAAAAGTGAATCAATTTTATTTGGTAAATAACAATTGATTCAAATTAAAAAGGAAATTATATTATATAATTATCATTTTTCAAATGAATTTAGATACACATAAATGAAATTTTTTTCCAATCAGCGCGTATTTTTACACTTTGATGCACTGATGCAACATATTGCACATTTGGTATAATTATTATCAATTAATAATTTCTAATTATTATGAAACTTTTTTTAAGGTATTTAAAAAAGTATATGGTCCATACTTAAAAAAGCCATTTTATGTGTGCTTAGCACAAATTTTGAATACTAAAAGCAGAGGAACGGTGAAATTGCAATCATCGAATCCATACGACCCTCCTCTCATCGATCCCAATTACTTCGATGATCCTGAAGATTTAGATCAGATTGTGGCAGGTAATTTTACACAATATTTTCATTTTTTTCAAAGAGTCTATTTTCCTGTCATATTCTTGACTGTTTCAATTGAAATATGATCCATAGTAAGTTTCTATTATGGGGAACATGTCAAATCCTTATTTTTAATCTTTTTTATTTATTTCAAATTCTCCGTCAATTTGTTATGACTCTGTTAAGTTTTACCTTTTGGCATAGGGTGGCAGAATTGATGAAATTTTAAATAGCAATAACCCAATGGTTGGGTCATCGTAAACCCGAATAAGTGTGGGTCCTCATAATTTAGAAACTAGGACTGAGCAAAAAACCCTCAAAGGTATAATGATTTTTCCCCCTTTTTTGGAGTTTTTTGAAATTACGACCACTTTTAGGTGCCCAAATAGCCATTAGTAAACCTCACGGATCATCGGTTGGCTTGGCATGGAATTCTTGACCTTCCATTTTTGTTGATACTACATCTAATGGAAAAAAGATGGAAGTTTACATTATATAAATGTAATTTTTTAAAAATTTAAGTAGCAGAAAAATAAACTAGAGCTAAATTTCTGATATTTGATTTATATTCTATCCTATATATTCGATTTATATTATATCTATCAATAAGTGAATGATTAAAGAATCAGAAACATTTATTTTATGTACTTTACTTGAACAATACAAAAATAAATTTCAAAATCGCATATATTTAATAATTACCAAGTTATTTAAAGGTGAAAAAAAATCTATTTATTGCCGAAAAACTTCTAAATTTCCACAAATTATTTTATAATATTCGTCTATTCTTTTTACACCCTTTCATGCACTGATAAATTTCAGGGTAGCATTCTTTTGGAGGTCTAAATGTATGTATTTTTCGTTTCATTGCAATGATCATTAGATGCTTTTATTGACTGAAAAAAAAACTGAATAAGGAATTTATTATTATTGAAATTCTTGTATATAACTAATAAAATATTGTTTAAAATGTGAAGAAAAGTTTATAGGTTTTATTTTTCTCGAAAAATCACAGCTTCTTTTAAGACTTAATCTGGAAAGTAAAAGAGCCAAATGTTTCAATTTATCAATTACAAAAGATAAGAAACAGCTTAGACAATATTTGCAAAAGCTAATGGCATGAAAAAGAAATTACTTTTAAAAAGAAAAGTATTTTGAGTTGAATAACATATAGATTGATTGTATGAGTACATATGGAGCCCATATTTTATAAATAAATACTTTATAACAATCTAATAATATTAGTTTAACTGAAATTATTATGTTTCTATATGAAAAATAAAACTAAATAGACAAGATCCTTATTACTATCTCCAAAAAGTTATGAAATTCTCATAACTAAGCATATTATACAGAAAAATTGCTTCATTCGTTAAAAAATCAAAATGTTGAGTGAATCAAAAATTCATATATTAACTTATAAAGCTCATTAATTTAAATTAAACATGAATAAATCTTTTTATCTGAAACAAATTTCGATTAGATAATTAAGTGCATAATTTCAAAATATTCTTTTAAACTTTTTTAACATAAATATGGATGGAAATTTCATTTTAATAGATTAAAAAATATTTTTTTATAACTTAAAAACTTTCAGGAATGAAAATGTGTCAAAAAATTGGAAAAAGTGAAGCGATGCAGAAAGTTGGCTCTAAGCCTTTCAACACTTCTTATCCCGGCTGCGAAAAGTTTCTGGATAATGAAGATGATTATCTTGAGTGTCAGGCAAGATCAGCTGTAGTGACAAAGAATCATCAAGTTGGTACTGCTAAAATGGGGGATCCGAATGACCCGACTACCGTAGTAGATCCACAATTAAGGTAATGATCTATTCTTATTGAACACAATGTAATATGAATTGTAACGCAATGAATGATTCAAAAGAAGGTTTTGGATATAACATCCCAATTTTAGTTGAGTCAACACGTTATTTATACTCTCAAATCTTTATCTTGAAAATTTAGAGTGATCATTTATTATTAAATTTATCTGTAATTTGTTTCATACTAAGATTCCAATGTTTTTGATTTAATAAAATTTTTGATTTCTACAATTTCTAAGGAACCATAGCAATCTAATTACATAGATAGCACTTGATTTCAACCGAATCATACTGAGTTCTTTGCAATTTGAATTTCATTGTGTCAATCCAATCATATTTTATATTTTGTAAAGCGTGTTTGATCATATACTTATTTTATCTTTTTTACTATACATTATTATTACTATTGTATTTAATATTATTGTACATCTGCTTAAGAAGATGTACAGTGAAACATTTGGTAAATGTGTTTCTTTGTATTATTAAATGTTATTCGTTGTCATATAGTAAATAGGATTTGCAATTTTATGATATTTTTATTTTAGTTATGTAAAATAGGAAATAATTTCAAAATATTTATATTTTCTAAAATTTTAATTTCAGATTTAACTTAGCATAAGAAGTTTAGATTTACGTTAATGAAAACTGTCATTGCTACTGGTTAGGTTTTGTTTGTTTGTTTGTTGGTTGGGTTTTATGGCGCAAGGTCCAAAAAGGACAAGCAGCGTCATGCTATTGGTTAGGAAATGTATTTCCTTCTTAATAATTAACAACTAAAATTAAATAAATTTAATTTAAAAATAGTCTCAAATGTATATTTCAATTATTTTAAGAAAAAAATCTGATGAATTTTTAAGATATAAGAATTTTTATTTCATTGAAATATATTTACGGGAGTATTAATCAAAAATTTATTTTTCCAACTCTTTATTTAAATAAAAATTATAATCAGACATTTCCATTGAAAATTTTTAATTGCATTAGAAGCTCTCTAAGTGCAAAAGTTTAAATAACTTTGTGAACGTATGTCAAATCATTATTTTTTTGTTGATTGAGATTATATATTTAAGTTTAAATACAATAAAAACTATGCAGTTGAGATTTAAAATATAAAAGATAGTAAAAAGCATTTTAAAATTTCGTCATATTATTATAAGACTAAATTGCGATTTTCAGTTTATTCTCAAGCAAATTAGATTAATAACGTAAGATTTATTAAATTCAAATGAAATTAAATTAATCTTATCTAGAGTTAATTCTAATATAGCCATTTGATGTGTTAAGAAATTTTTGCTTTTTTTTAATTAAAAATAAAATGTTTGATTTTAAGATTTCTTTTTTGAAAATATTATCTAAAAATATATTTTGTAAATAAGTAATGTAGATTCAAGAATGAAACATTAACTATAATTTTTTTTCGCGAGAAACTGTTCTTTAAAACATACCTAAAGAGTTTAATATTTATGTCATAAAAATTTTATAATGTTATTATTATTTTTGAATTTGGCATATTGTTAAGACAAATAATAGCTGCATATAAAAGTATTCATTTATCCCTTTGCATTTTTCTGTACATACATACATGCATGCATGCATGCATGCATGCATGCATACATACATACATACATACATACATACATACATACATACATACAT
>JAPDSC010134705.1:0-39748 GCA_026290005.1 Latrodectus geometricus
TTTTTTGGGCCGCGCACCAAAATAAACGCTTAAAGAGATGTCCGAATGACAATAACGCACTGATCTGCGCATACTTTCTGCTTTCCTATTGTGGAGATAAAATCGTCCATTCGGCAGGAAGATTGTTGTTGAGAACCCACTAAGCAACTCAAAGTTTCTTAAGAAAATAGTCAGTTAAATGGGTTATTTGTGTACAATAACAATCACTTGATTGTTTGTGCTTTATTATATTTAATTCCTCGCAATGCTATTTATTATGAAAATTATTTTCTGATCAATAATAAGTTTTAAATTAAATAATTTGTGCCTTTAGGGAATGATTGTAGAAGATTGAAAATTTGAGGAACTTCTTTGTGTCAGCTACCGCAGCATTTTCGATATTAAATTTTTCATTTAATTATAATATTTTTCTTTGCACTACAGTGAAATCCAAATCTTTCTCATTTTGTATATATCCGGATAACGTACTTGTCGGAGAATATATAAAACATGAAATTTGCATTTCAGTGGTTATATATACTAATATATAGCCAAATATGGCAAAATATTAACATTAGAGTTCTACGAACAGGCTGTTCGTCAAATGCACTTACGACAAAATATTATTATTAAGAAAACTTTACTTTTAATTGTTTTATATATATATATATATATATATATATATATATATATATATATATATATATAATAATGCAGGATAAAACATTAACAGTGTCTGAATATATTTTCATTTTTGAGTAAATTTCACATGAAGACGTTTTTGCAATAGTTTAAAAAATAAAGGAAATATTTCTCATCTCATTGATTCTTATCTATTTTAAAATTTTAGACTAAATTCTGACTTCAATTTGAAAATTGAGTTAAATTCATAGTTATAATTCATTTTCCTAATTATATTGGCTCTATAAACTCAAATATCGTTAAATCTTCATTAGTCCTCATAAAATTTTCCATTACCCTACTCTCCTGATTTAAATTCCAATTTTTCTTTCAAATTTAAAAAAAAAATTGCTTGGTAAAAAGAGATTTTCTTCAGATTCTGAGATTATTAATGCCACATGCGGTTATATTGATAAATTTCAGAAATAGATTTCTTAGAAAAATTGAAAAGAACATCGTTGGAAATATATACCATTATGAAAAGAGATAACGTCTTAAAATAAGATGAATTTCGGTAAGCACATTAGTTTCTTTAACTCCAAAATCAGACTATTTAAACTTCCCTAATGCTGTTCAAAATTTAGGAACTCTATACATTTAACAAGTGGGAAAAGGCAGTCTGAAAAATAAATGTTCCATAATGTAATTTGTAAGTAGCTTAGCAAAGAAAATTTTCTTTTATGTTTGCTGCTTAGTGCTCTCATTGGAACAATTCCAGAAGTACATTCTAAAATTCCATATTAAAAGAGATCAATGAATAGAGAATGGCTATATGGAATGGAATGAAGTTGATTCAGGATGGTTTCCGGCTAACTTAAGACACTATGTTTTATTTCGGAATTTTCTCACATTATAGAGCTTGAAATTAATTTGATTCGTAATAGACACTGATTTGTATTCAATGTAAAGTTGCTTATACCTGGATGCACATTATTCCGGTATTCTGCTCGCTTAAAAAATGGAAAGGCGTGGTTCTTCCTCTCTTTTTAAATTACCTCGGCGTAACCGATGGGGGTAGAGAAAATTATGCATAAGCATCACATGTCCTTTTTTCTATATTCTTTTATGTATTTTTTAAATCATTTATATTTACTATTTACTTCCGAATTTTTTAGGAAAATATTATTTTCGTATGTGTTTACGCTTTTTCCAATATTTTTCAGTTATTATAAATTTATTGAAATGTTGATGAAAATTATTCCGTTCATGAAATGATTTCAAAATTTTAATAAGTTCATAATAAAGTAAGATAAGTAATTTTCTTACTTTAATAAAGCAAGAAAATTAATTTTCAAATTTTCCACGTTTCATTCACCTTGGTTTTAGCAGATTAGTACATGAAACATCATTTCGTGATGCAAAATAGTGTTTTGATCAAATTAATTAAATATCATTAAAAAGCAATAAAAAACATTATTTTTTACAAATCTAATTTTTATCTTCAAAAGCTATATTTTTCACATTTCAAAAGCTATTCCTTTCTTCAAAAGCTATGTCTTCCATTGTAATCTATGGTCTGTTTTAAAAAAGTATAAAAAGCAAAAACGAGAAAGATAAACCCATGTTCGGAAAATTATACATAATTAAACATAGAGAATGGGCTTGAAAATGTGAATACCAAAGGGATTCAAAGTTATATTTTCAGAGAAGACACTTGATTTCGAATGGTTTAGGTTAAGTTTTAGGATCACTCGTGACTGGGTCATCAAAAACTGCTCTGACGTATTCCTAAAGGAGGTTCAGTGATGGTTTTGGAGTCCTTTCTGCTCTCTGGAAATCATTAATTGTCACTCATTTCTAATAAGATCTCGGAATCATACGAAAGGATTATGGAAGTTTATTCACAGCCTCACTTAAAATATTTTGCTACTAGAGAAGCTATGTTTCAGCAAATTATACCCTTAATACATGTTTCATCTCAAAACATAGGCCAGCCAGCTGACCATTCAACTATTGGCTTCTTTGGTTTGTCGATCTACGAACACTTTGCCCACACAAATTAACTTATCCAGAACTACGGTTTAAAATGGATTTCGAAATGCTGAATATAGCCACTCTCAAGATAAAGCTTGATTCCATGAACATGAGAATTGAAAATGAATCCAAAAACCATCATTTCCAGATAATCAAATTTCCACGTTAAATTTCTCACTTTAAATTACTCACTTTAAATTTCTATTAAATTATAATTGTCGATTTGATGTTGTTTTATGTTTGTAGTCGGTTTATCGATCAGCTATCGGTATTTTTGCAGACGAGGCCTAATTAAACCTAAAATTACAGTTTAAAATGGATTCCAAATAACTACAAATACCCAAGCTCAATGTGGAATTCGAAGCACAAACTGTTGGATTGAATACTAGAGAGTTAACTATTCCTTTGCCTGGAAGATTTGTAACTGCGACAAAAGACCAAGAAATACGTTATATTTCTAGTCAAAAAGAGTAAAAACTATAATTTCTGTTACTGAGAGTATATTAAAACGTTTAACTGTTTCCAACATTTCTATGTCTTCAACTCTTAATAAATATTCTTTTAAGTAATTACTAAATATTCTTCCTCTAAAGATTTCAAAAAATTGTAAGCAGTAATAAAATCGTGTAAACTGTCGCAAAATATTTTATTGGTATAAGCATAGATTGGTAAACTGCACATTATATTATATACTATAATATAGCGTAAAGTGTGCCAATTGGAATACTATATTCACATTCGAAAGATTAATCGCAACACTAATTGCCTATTAATATTTCTAATTAATATATAGTATTCTAATCATAAGTCTCTAACGATCATCATCTCAATGCTTATGACAGTGTTTGTTGAAAGCTCGGAGGTATTGTCATTATATAGCACCGTAGTAGTGTTATTGTTGTAGTTATGACATTATAAACATTGTTGATAGGAAGCTTTTTAATGGAATGCATTTTATAGATTAGTTAGCAAAAGTTAGTTTTAAAGTAAGAATATTTTTTGTTCATTTGAAATTTTTTTATATTAATTTATTCATTAGTATACTATCGTTATTTTTGTAAAAAAGTTTAAGAATCTAATGTCACGTTTCATTGGCATTTATTAAAGAGAAATATATATATTATAAAATTTTATATCTGCTTCAGACTATTTGATTTCTGACAGATTCCATTTTATCGACAAGTTAGTAACAATAGCAACAAAGGTTTTCAAGCGTTGTGATCTTTCATAGTTCAGAAAGGTGGATTTGGGTGGAGCCCAAAATCCACAATGGAGGAATCCACCTCTAAATCCTCTCTCGTGTGCAATTCGGACTTTGAATTATAAGCTTCTACCTTCCCCTTACCTGCAAAAGATCTAGCGGTCGCTGCCCTCAAAATCAGATCTAGGTCACGGTTGTGATTAAGGAGGTATATGACAGTGCTTTCGTGATTTTCCTTTTATTATTATCAGCTGAAAAATTTAATTACCTTTGTTAAGTGATGATATATGATTTAAGAATGGATGTTCTAATGCTTTGTTTCTCTATTCTACAAG
The DNA here is from genome assembly GCA_026290005.1 of Latrodectus geometricus. Classification (NCBI taxonomy): domain Eukaryota; kingdom Metazoa; phylum Arthropoda; class Arachnida; order Araneae; family Theridiidae; genus Latrodectus; species Latrodectus geometricus. The sequence continues at coordinate 4,171 of JAPDSC010134705.1, forward strand.
AATTAACTTCTTTCATAATAGAAACTGGTAAATTCTTAAGATTTTGCCAATATCAATGGAACTGTTATTATTAAGACACGTTATTGACTTTAGTAAATCAATTATGAAATTGAGCTTAATAATTCAACTAAGTTTTTATTTAATTTATAAGAAATCCACAAGTAAAAAGGATAATCAAATTAAAAATATAATTTATTTGAATACTTTTATTTAATTTCAGTTTTGTATAAATTCCGAAACCATTCCTGACAGCAAATCAATAGATAATTTAATTAAAAAAAATAAATTTGACTCTCATTATTTTACGGGAATAAAATATAACAAAAGAGAAATTTATTTCTAAGTGCACTTTGCATATAAATTTAGCAACATATATTCATTATACATTTTTCAGTAAAATTTCTAATTCAAAATCGCATTTACACAATTTAAAATAATTCCTAAAATTTAATAATTCAAATTTTTTTAAAGGATTAATTTTAGGACTCAAAAAGTACTTTTATTACCAGTAAATTCCTAAAAGATCATTTAAAGTATATTCATACAGAAAAAATCCCACATTCCAAAAATATTAATGTTTTTTTTTTATATAAATTATGATACATATATTTATTTTTCACTCCAAACATTTCACCTTTTAATTAACATCGCATGAATTAGTGAATTGCTTCTGTGGTTTAGCATAGAATAAATATCTTCTCACCATGCTCTAATTCGAGACATGAATGATTTCTATTCATTATCCATGAAGGGTTCAGCATTTTGTCATTAATGAAATTCCACTAAAATCATTTTTAGATGACGATAAAAAGTCCTTATAAAAAGGAATTTCTTTTTTTTTTTTTTTTTTACCGAATACTTTTGAGAAGTAACTCTTACCGAAGGATTAATGTAAATCAGGGCAGTAAGCTAAGCAAAATGCTAATGTTCGCATTCATGAGAAAATGAAAACAGATTCTTGCATGGCTACATCGAATTATTATTATTCCACTAACCCACCGCTGTCGAACACACGCGCCACTTGAAATATTTTTTACTTCCATCCAGCCATTTCAAAGTGCCTTTCATTGTGTCCGAGTTTCCGGATCTGTTGTCAACAATACTTGGTCTTTGTTGTGGGTAGAAAAACAAAGGCATCGGTGTGCTTTTCCTCTCTCTTTACGCCCTTTCTTACTACGCTTGTGGAATTCTCATTCTTCTTGGTAGAATATACTTTGTTCCAAAAGATAAAATGTTCCGAAAGTGAGCCATTTCTTTTACCCCCAAAAAATTCGCATTAGAGAAGGTGAGCTGATGCGAAACCACCAAATGATGGAAAATTTAGACATGGTTGAAAAATGAGTAAAAATGATTCTTTCATAGGCTAAAATAGTAAAAAAAAGAAATATATGATTTTTGAAAAGATGCTTGCAGACGACTTTTCAATAATAAAATTTTATGTCATAAAAAGTGAGATTTTGAAAATAGTTTTTTTAAAATTTCATAATTAAAATTAGGGTTTTCTAAAACAATTTTTAAAATCTGACTGTCATTTCATTTCTAAAATTAGAGATCTACAAAAAATTTTAATTTTCTTCAAAAAATTAACATAATTTAAAGTTGAATTTGCTTAAAATTTGAATTTTTAGCTTGTAAATTTTTTTCATCGAATAAATATTCACAATTTAAAATTGTTCGATTTCGATTTAAATTGTAAAATTGTTCGAATAGAATATTCACAGTTTAAATGTCCTATAATATAGATTTTTATACTTGCTATAAGTTTTAATAAGCATATTTACGATCAGATTTAAATTTTTATTTACTATTTCCTTTAATTTATAATAATTGTTATTTATTACAGTTACAATGTTATACATTACAGAATTATCTTTGAATTTAATTTTTCAAATGTGAATAAACAATAAATAAAATTTATAACTTTAATATCTGCCAATATTTGAACTATATTCAATTTATTATGATTAAAATTAATATTTTTGGGTCATTGTGAAAATGTAAAATTTTCATTCACTATTCATACACAGTGACTTAAGATTCTTGAGTAGCATCACAGTGAAAAAGAGTACATACAATAAACATGTTTTAATGTCTACAAAAATTGGATATTATTTAATTTAAATCACTAAAACGCTATTTTAATACATTTAATAATTCTACAAAATTTTTCATAGACTGAATAAAAAATATACATTTTCTGTTCACCATTTAGAAATGACTTCCTCAATATTTTTACAACATTTTTGAAATTTCCCTATTTTACAGATAATTTTTAAAAAAAGAAAAAAAAGAAAGGGGTAAATATGAGCTTTGTAAATTTCGAAACGCAGGAATATAAAAGTTTGTTGATCCATAAATTGTGGCAGTTTATTTTTTCATGAAAAGCATGGTATTATTAAACAGTCACATTTGTTTGAATAACATGGTATTAGTGACAAAACATTTTAGCTTATTTCACTCGTTAGTCATTTTTATAGTGGAACAGCTAATTCGATAGGGTTTTGTATTTTAAAGTGGATTTCGAACAATTAAAAATATTCCCATTTAAGATGGAAGCCGTACGAAATTGATGGTGATGCAATCAATCAACTACCAACTCGGTGATTGATAAAACAGTTCAATTGCATTTACTAACACAATAGATTTCTGGCAACTATCTTTGATACTTAATCCAGCGCACAAGATTCTGAATTATATTAGTTAGTATTCTAATTTCGAACAAGAAATTAAGTAATGGAATCTACATATAAGTTGGCACATTTCTTATTAGTACATTAAAATATATCATATGAATACTAAGTTGTGATGTCATCACTACAGGCATTACCAATGATTTGGTCGTTGAAAACTCAAAAATAAAATAAGCCATTGATATTTTTGTAATCGGGTCATCAAATTCGCATGTGCTTACTTTTAACTAGGTTTAGTAAATTGAAATTGATACCGTAACTTTCTCCGGTGTTATTAACTTTATTTCTAATTAGTCATTCATCGTCCATTACCTACAACTTAGAGAGAATATGTGCCATTACAAATATTCACGCATGGTACCGTACTCAAATAGCTAAATTAAAAATAAAAGTTCTGGCCAATTAGTAATTCGATGATTTCATGGAGAAAATGTCGAGATAATTCGAAAAAAAGTAAAAACTTAAAAAAACTTTCAACAATTCGATATTGTAGAAATTTCAGTATAATTTTATAAATGTTATAAAAAATAAAAAAACCTCCAATATGGCAACAAATGTATACTATAAATTCGTACTGATTGTATAAAATAGTTAATTCGCTGAGCAGAAGAAAAAAGAGGAGTTGAAATTAGCAGCATTTTAAGAAAAACCGAATCCGTTTTGGGTGATGATATAATTTTAGATATCGGTTCACAAATTCAGTGAGTTTTCTCATGGGTTTAAACTTGGAATGAGTTTTAATTTATAAGCTCCGATTGAATGTTTTTAGTGAAAGCTTGAGTTTTTGTTAACGTCGTAAAGTTATCATGATATTTTAATAGAAAATAAACATCCAACTGTTAAATATTAAAATCCAATTATAAAAGATATTTTCATAACAATACCCAATATTATCAAGATAAAGCTCATTATTTCTTGCATCAAAATTATTAAGCATAAAATTTCAATTCCATAATTCTAATATTTCTATTGTAATTTAATAAAAAATATAATAAATAAATGCATCATTTTTTGGTCAATAACTCTTTAATGCGTTAAGAGATAAGGATGTTCCGCACCCTCTTTCACTTTTTAATCCTAGTGATTCAAAGATTTATAATCCTAACAATTTTTTTTTTCCATTTAAAGATTTTTGATATTTATTTTCTTTCTACAGGGAAAGTTGCGTACTAACTCGTTTCAAGCTCTATTAAGCACACTGGTAAAGAGGAAAAATGGTCGTTCATGTCAAAAATTTTTTGCAATTCAAAAATTTATTGTTATAGATGAAAAATAGTAGTCATTTCAATAGTTCTTTAAAAATTTTCTACTAATATGTACTTGTTATTGAAGTCTGAAATTCGTTCCTCGTGAATGAAAAAAAATTGGGAAGTTTCCTTTCTCTATTCACTTAAATACTTGATCATGTTTAAAATTTCCGAAAGGGAAGTGCAAGGATTTTCTCACGTGATGATCACGAAAGCTTCCTGTTGTTTGTGGAGTTATTTTATGTATTTACGTGACATAAAAATTACAGGTTGTGTGTTAATAAAAATAATAACATCCGGATATGTTTTTTTTTTCTGTCGGAAATCTGCGTGTACAGGATTGTCGATAAATAAACGTAATACAAAAAATTTATGAAATGTTCAAATTTATAAATATATCGATTTTGTACCATAATTCATAATTTAAACCTCCCTTGCCGTTGAGGCATGCAATAATAGAGATTGGTGTAACAGTCTATGGGAGCTGTAATATGAGATTTAAAAATTTTTTTTGTATACAAAATCTATTATTTCAACAAAAATGCAAAATTTTTCGATTTAATGTTATTACAAAAGCATAAGTTCTAATTTTAGTTCAGGTTTAAAAAAACATATATTCTTTTTTTGTGTATTGATCATATTTTTGGTATACTGATATTATCTTTTACTGATCGTTTTCTTCGTGTATAAATCCTAACATTAAAATAAACGATATTACAAAAATCAAATGAGTAAATCGCAGAGTTAAGGGAGATAATTTTATGCATTCTTCAAATTTTACTACAAGCATAGCAAGAAAAGTTTAACGAAATGGTTTGGAAAAGAATTTATTTAAACGAAACATGTTTATGGGCAAAAACTGAAGGACTGGCTAAAAAAGGACTATATGAAGATTGTTCAAAAACGAAGTTACCAGAAATAGGCTGACTGTAGCCTAGGGGGTAGGATAGCATTCTTCGGAACATAATATTACGGGTTCAATCCCAGCTATTGTTGAAAAAGGGGAGATACATATTTCGCTTCTATCTTCTGCATGCACGTCTGTCTGAGTAAGTGCCTGGGAATTTTCCGAGTTTTCTCCATTGTGACTCGTGAATATGGTCCATAAAAAATCCTCTCGGAAGGCAATCTCCACTGGAAATACTAAAATGTTTATAAGCGTCACTAAACATTGAAGTGTGTACTACGAACTATTGAGACAACATATTGGAACTTAAGTATGAATAATATCTATATTTAAGCTCCTAAAATCTCTTTATGAAATTCTTGCTTCCTTGTCACACTTGTCTCTTCCCTATCCATAGAAGTTATGTATAGACAACTATTTTTAAAAAAGCGAAAGGACAACAACCCTGTATTATTGAAGATATCATAATTTCAGACAAGTGTGCACTTCGACATAAGCAATTTTACATAAAGCTGAAATCAGCATTAATTACGATTTTAAATTAATTATAAAGGCTATAGTCAAAATTTTGAAACAAAATACTACCTATATTTTAAATTAACCAGAGATCAATACTGATATAAGTTTCATTTTATTTCATGAAGCACTTTTCACACAATTCAACTGCGGACGAAAATTCGAATGACAAACGGGAAGAAATTTTATTCACATGTTTATGTAAAGAATATTTATTATAATTAATAATAGATCTCTTATTTATTGTCAATGGGCTGTTGAAGAAATAACAAGATTGTTAAATAAAGACAAAATGCTTTTTGATATGTGTGACAAATTAATAACAATTAAAAATAGTCTATTAATAATAATGAAAATTAAGGAAAAAAGTGACATTAAATAAATGTATGTAATGTGTTTAACATTTTATTTCTGTTTCAGAAAAAATGAATAACAATTAAATAAATTTAAAATTTAATCTGTATTTTGTTTGATTAATTTTTAATCAACAAATTAAAATCTACTAACACTCCAAAGCTAAACTTGTAAATAAAAATGTATATTTCTTAAAAGATGTATCTGTTAAAGAAATACTGCACAGAATAATGGACACATCTAATACGAAACAAATACTTATTTGCAAAATGTAGAATAAATTATAAAGGAAAATTACGCTACTAATTCATTTACAATGGAATCAGATATATAAATGAAAGACGAAACTATGTATTTTAAGGCTCAACATGGTCTGTTGGTAGACTTACTCTTTTTGTGGAATGGAACGTCTATGGTTCGATACCAGTTATTGATGAAATATTTAAGAATTGTGCTTCGCGTAGAAAACAGTATAACCAAAAGCTATGTTGCAAGACTTTAATATCTATCAGTGTTATTTCTGGGAATTTTTCATAGATGGCAGATCGCATTGTCGCGAAGGAGAAAACATGGAAAATTTCTAAGTACCTATCCTGTAAGACATTTTGTCAAATGGTAAGACTAAGTTCTTCGGTGAGAAGTACAACTTTGATCAGCCACTGTTGAATAGAAGATGCGTATGCCTCCGTAACGGGAGATAGGGCTCGAGACATTTCTTTCTTTTGCAACATGTTAATAATGTATCCCATGATCCTGGAAAGCAGCATATGATGAATGCTCAATGGCCTTAGCTAATATGCTACTCATTGTACTATGTCAAGCACCTATTCCGACAGTCGTACATGAAGAAAACAAAAAAGCAACACTCATCTCCTATTGGTACTTTATACTCTGAAGAGTCAGGCCATTCTAAGACCACGTCATCATGACTAATTGAAAATAAGTCGGGAAAAACAACTCTTTCATTATTTTATAATGAATATTACATAGATTCATGTAGGAAAACTGGTTGAGTCTCAACAATAATTTCACACATTGATTGTATTTTAAATATAATTGAAATTTGACAATACGAAGGTAGAAGTTGTAGGAGGGATGTTGAAATGTGAGATTTCTTGGGGATTCAGAGACTATTCACAGGGTAAACCTTAATTTTTGTGAGTTTAAGTGTGAACCTTTATTGAAAGCGAGGGTACACTTAATGCTTAACGGCAAGTATTCAATTGATTTAATTTTGCTGATTAAAAAAAATTTCGTCATTTGTATGCAAAACTAGTGTTACAAAATTGCATAAAATAAATAATGAGGAAAAAGTTCATGTGCATGATTTCAGATAGTTTTCAAAATTTTATATCTGAGTTTTGTTTGGCTGAACTTTGATTCGTTCTCCTTTATTTACTTTATTTATTTATTTTTTTATGTTAAGGTATACATCTAAGCCATTATTTTTTGTACAGTCTTAAAAATACACATGTATAGTGAAGTATTATTCTTTCTTAATATATTCAGAAAAGGATAAATGCTCTGGCCGATTTTTGACTAAAAGTTTGAAAATTCAATAGGGAACCACTGAAATATGAAATCCGAAATTAATCAAACTAGAGTCATTCTGAATGATTGATGTGCTTATTTTATCATAAAATAAATTTTGAAACAAAGAATTAATTGTTTCTTTATTTGTAAATCATGTGTCAAAAAAATTTTTTTTTTCTTCTTTTTTTAGTTGACATTGATTAATAACTCAAATTTAATAAAAATAAAGAAATTAAATCTACAATCTAATTCCAACAATTAATTATATTAATATTATTGTATTAATATCTTATTTTTAATTTTTAAGTTTTTTAATTTTTCAAGATGATTGATTTATTTAATAATTTTGCTTGGATAACATATATTTTTTATTCGGGAAATTAACTTTGCACATTACCTAATAAACAATGCATTCTCACTCTTTCTTCTTGGTCTTTAACATAATAAAATCTTTACTGCTGTTTCTAATATTCTTATTCACTTCGCTTCAGTTCAGATGCTCATGGAATGACTATCGTCTGCTTTTTTTTCATGCATTTTCTCGCCTCAGTAATCGCTTGTCGTTTGCTGTCATTGAGAATAAAAAATAAATAAAATTGTTGCACGCGATCTCTAATCCTTTTCGGATGGTTGGCGGACACTTGCTATTCACAGAACCGACAAAAACCAAGATGGAATTTCACCGGTTACAACCCATCGTTTTAATCTTTTACTAAATACAGAGTATTACAAATCTTTCATTTATGCATAAATTACAGCCTGTAATTAATAAGTATCAGTTTTCAAAACAAATGCAAAACAGACTGTTTTCGATATGAAATCATTAAGAACTGTGAGAAAATAAAATGGTTTCTGTAATTTTGGTCATAATTTATTCCAATGACATTGAAAAATCAAAATTTATGAACATAAAGAAACTAAATATGAATTATTAGGCGACCATATTCCACGCGAATTAGTGTTATTTCTCAATTCTTTTTTATTAGCAAAGCTTTTTGAATTTAATTAATTTCAATGGATGTATTCTAAATTTTGAAATATTTACTTCTTATGAATTCATTTTCAGAAATAAAAAAATTTGTGTATGTTTTATAAATTATATAGTGTATTATGAATTAAAATTTTTAATAAATTTAGCTATAATTAACATATAAATCCAATATGGTATTCGTTCATACAATTTCTTTTACATTTTTTTAATAGGAAACAATTTTTTAAATATGATATAGTGGTTTCATGGAATTTTGTTGTTTTAAAATTTTTTTAAGAGCTAAAAAATGTTTTTCCATCGAAAATGTTATTTTTACCATCTATAAACAAAGTTTGCTTCTTCCCTAAACATTTCAGTAAAAATAATGAATTCACTCAATTGAAAAAACTAAACACTCATATACAAATCCTTATTTAAAAAATATCGTAGTATTTTGCTTATTTTTCAAAAGAAGTCTAAAAATTTGTGCGTTTTTCTTTTTATTTCTTTAATAAAAAAAGTTGTCTATAAATAAAATATTTTAAGCACTCACAATTTATAAGAATGTACTACAAAAATTATTAAATCTCAAATAAAATATTGTTGCAACTGAGCACAACATAAATTTTTGAAATTGAATTCCGAAAATAAAATTTTACCAATAACATTGTGATTTAATAGCAAACAGTCTGCTGAAAGAGCTGAAATTTTATTTAAACTTCAGTATTTATATAATTTTAAATTATTAAATCGATTTTTCGTTTTTCGGTATTCAGCGTTATGAAATTACCGTAAACTGAAATTAGAATTTGAAACTTAATTCAAAATTTTACATAATACAAATCATTTGTGTAATATCTATATATATGTATATATATTAAGAGATATTGTATGCATAATATTTATATAAACATTGTGAAATATAATTATTTACATTCCTCGTTATCATTTTAGTTAATAGGAAGAATAAATTGGGAATTATTTAAAGAATTAGAATTAAGAATTAGAGAAAAAGAAATTACAAATTGGGAAACTAATTTCACTAAAAATAGTAATTTATATAATGTGTTTTTTGCGAATCATAATTAACCACATTGTTTATTCTATCTTGTCAAACGTTTTTAAAATGCTTGTTTTGCATCAAAATGGCAACATCGTAGTAGACTATAATATCATATTAAATTTTAATAAAGTACAAATTCATTAATATTATTTCAGAATGTTTTTTATAATTCTTACTTTCATCCTGTTTTTATTTCGTACTTTGTACTTTCAATTTAAACTGATTTCTTATTTTTTAGAATTCCATAATAATTTTCATTCTTTTTATTAAAATACAAAATTTTCAATTCAAAAAATACTATATAAAGTTATTTCTCATTCATAATCTATGTACAATCTCATGCGTTTGAAGATATGATGAATAAATAAAAATTAAGAGGAAGCTTTTTCTAAATTTCTGTAATTTTTTAAACAATAAATAATTTTTTACTTTAAAAAAAACAATTTTCTTCAAAAATTAAGCAATTTTTGTTTTTTATAGTAAAAGAATTATAAAAAATATATAAACTTGAAATTGCTGTTTTTTAGTTCCAAAATCTTTTGGATAAACAAAATGTATGTGCTGTAACGGTAAAAATGTCTTGAATTAAAAAATTAAAAGAAATTAGACATCATCCAACCTAAAAAAAGCGAAAAATTAAAGAAAAGAATTCTTGAAGCTTTCATCGGGGTGGGTAACACTTAAAAGGTCCATGACCATTAAGTCCTCTATGAACCCAACAAAAAAAAAAAAAAAAAAAATTTAACGTTTAAAGCTTACTTAGACTCGAGTGGTCATTGACCAAAGGGTGTAAAAAGATGCGGAAAAAAGTGTAAGAAAAGATAAGTTTCTTTTCTTTTAAGTTCACCAATTTATTTTTTTTCCCAAAAAGAGTCAAAAAATTGTTTTTGATAGAGTAGAAAGAAAGACTCCTGGAGAAAAAAAAAAAAAAAAGACTCATTTAGGTTGTGATAACAATGACGAAAAGCGCTTTTAATGAAGTGTCTAAGTATGAATATAAGTGGGAAAAAAATCTTTTTATAGATATAAAAAAAAAAAAAATTTCGGTAAAGAAAAATTACAGTTTATCTGTAATCGTATTGTATACTTAACTATTTTTATAATGAAATATCGATGGTCTGGTCGTATTGTCACAGTTGTGATAGTTTGTAAAGTAAAATGGTCCAAAAATATCTGCACTGGGTATACCAATTCGGAAATCTTATTCAAAATCATCGAAACTTAAAGCAATTTGTCATTATAAAAATAACAAAATAATAAAAATTGATTATATATTTTCTATAAATATTTGAATTAACAATACCAATAAAAGAGAGGGTATTTTGAATGTTCATTATTAATTGAATATGGATACTTATAAAAATTATAGAATGAAGATCTTGATGATTAAGTGGCATTATCTTGTTGAAAAATACAACAGAAGCAATTCCCTTTTTTAATAAATGAATTTAAGCCCACATTAGCAAGGAACAATAACAATGGTTTAATGTTCGACTTTGTTCTTGTGGTGGGCGATACCAGGATCAAATAGTCAGTATGATACATTCGGATACAGGGCTTGCATTTCTGCTTTCTTTAAGTGCAAATATATAGGAAAAAACTTTTTTTTTTTTTTGAAGGAGGGGGGCTTACTTGCGATGTGATTATGGAACAAAAACTATTAAAATGTTCTCGTGAGAAGCAAGTTTAAATGAAGCCTATGCATAACATAGTGCAAAGTATCATTAAAGGAATTAGGCATTTAATTTGCGAATACCAGCTATAAATGAAGTGTACTGATTTCGGTTTTTATTCATATCAATGAATGATCGCTTCTTCACATCAAAATATTTTAACCGATGTAACACAAAAAATTATTAGGTTGCAGCATTCGAGGAAATTTAAGATTTCTCGCTTAATATAAATTTAGGGAAATGTTTTTGTACGAAAAGACCGGAACAGCATTTAAAAATAAAAAAAACAAAAACAAAAAAAGATAAATATAGGAGGCTGAGTCAGCAAAAGGGAGACAAAGGGGGATTCGAGCGGAGAGGCTCTACAGGTGAAAATGGAAAATCCGTGGGAGAGCTACTTCCAGTCAAGTGGGGAGAAAGCAATGCTATTTTTTTATGAACTAAAATAAAAAATAAAAAAATTTGTACAGTAGGGTGTCAGCTTTTCAACAGCTGTAATCCGCCACCCCTTTTACTCTTTCCTTGCTACCAAAAATACGAAAATATTATATATGACGTATCTAGTTCATTTAGCATATTATCTGAAAATTTTAAATTTAAATTCAAAATGCCTGTAAAAAATATTTGATTAATAATAAATTATTTGAGAATTTTTAAAGTATATATTTTTTCAATTCTTCCAGTATTTGTGAAATTCAGTAAAAACCATAGTTTATTAGAAATATTTATTTTGTATCCAAAATAATTCTTTCCTCATTAGAAAACGAGCTTAAGTTGTGATAGATTTTCGGCTGCCTGTTTCAGCCAAATGAAGTCACTGAATATAACTAGCCGTCTAGTCATTTTGGACTATGGTCGAGTAATAAAGTCATGCATGAATTGGTATACTCTCCATGCTACCCCGATGGAGGAAACTAGATTCGACAAAAAATTTATATACAGAGGCTTTCTCAACATGATGGTCTTCACCAAAGTTAACAATCAAACTTGCTACCTGTTGGATACGAGAACGACGATTTTTCCTTGATTCTGTTTCGGCCTACTGAGGAATGCATGTGCCAGTGATGCTCCTGGAGACTTTTTGATAAGTTTTCAGAGAAATTTTGTCAGAATTGAAAAAATTGAATTGAAAGCTAGAAACATTTCCTATTTGAGGTACACGCGTTTTGTTCGAAAATAACAAAATACTTTTCTATTATTATCATAACTTGTTTTTAAATTAATAAGTTCACATAAGAATATATTAACAATTTTACTTAACTTATTTTAAGTGAGAATTAATCAAATATCCTCACTTAAACACTAGAACTGAAGGAATTTTTCAAACTTTCACGCCACAGTAAAGGAGTACTATAAAATGGAATTGATCATCAATTGTTTTTCGCTTGTGTTTGCTTTATAATTCTTTTTTTCGTGTTTAAAAAAAAAAAAAAAAAAAAAAAAAAAACCCTGATTGTTGAAACTACTTTACTGTTCAAAGAGGATTTCGAACCGATGCAAACATTCATATCCGAAACAGAAAAAAAGCTGACTATTCCTCAACAAACTTGGTGCTACTAATTAAATAAAGAACTGATCCAAATATAGCAATATTATTGAAAAGTCATAAATTTTCTTACAGGAAATCTCTTTACACATTAAGCTTATTGTCCCCAGGTAATTTTATAAATATTATCTTTCCCATGTATTTATTTCTTAAATAGCCTTTAGATTCTATTTTTCAGAAAATTAAAACCTTAAAATTAAATCATTTTCTAAAACAGTTTTTATTTTATTTTAAGAAAGTCATCTAATGAAATTTGTTTTGAGAAAAGTTAATCAATTAGTTACTATTAAAATTTCTATTTTCTCTCAATCTATATATATATATATATATATATATATATATATATATACATATAATAAAATTTAAAAATGCAAATGTAATAGATTTCCAGGTACAACTCGGTTCTATTTGTTAAAAAAATTAATCATTTTTTTAATAAAAGATCTTTTTCAACTTCTTCCTATATATAAATCTAAATTTTCAAATTTCGAAATTCTGCTAGAAAACAGCTACACAATAAGAATACAGAAAACTTGTCTTACAATGCATTTACCACTTAACTTTCTATATATTTTCTTTTAGTTAAGATTAAATCAACGATATCATAAAATAATTTTAAAAGCAGTTATATTTATGTAGTAAAAAAAATTTTTTTTTGTATATATTTTTTTATATTTAGAGTAATACATTTAATATTTTAAATATATAAAATATGAATTTTGATTCAAAGGTTATACATAATTTTGATAATTTTTATGATAAAATAACACGTGATTAATGTTGTAACACACAAAAATTAGAAATACATAAAATAGTAATTTCTCAATCGTGACTAAGCATTACGCCCTTAAATTGATTTAGTTTTAAAAGAAACATAAGAAATGAAAACCTTAATCACAAAAAATTCAAGTCAATAAAATTTATTAATAGGTACCAAATTAATAATTTATTAATTCAATAATTACAAATTCTTTTTTAATGATTAACTAATAACTTGATAACGGAGTGTCATGACATAGTTCAATTAAATCATAACAATAATTATTAACTAAAATTATCAAAAAATTTCGAGATATCATTAAAAATTATAAATAACATTTTTCTTATTAGCTAGATTTCTATCTTTCCAATAAATTTTTATATATTATAAACATTAATTAAAAAATAATTTAGTACATTAAAAATATATTATTTATTGTTTACATATGTATAAAAATATAATAAAGCACTTACCACTTATGAAAATCTGAAGCAAAGTTAGTGAAACTAACCACATTATTTTGAAATTCAATTTGCACATGTTTAAATTTTTTAAGCAGCGCTTTGCGTTAACATTATCCGGTTATAAATCAATAGAAATCCCAAGCACATGGAAGACGGATAAAGTCCAAAACACAAACTTTTAACCCAAATATCAACCAATTGTTTTTATTTAAAATGAACTGAAGTGAAAAATAAAATATTCCAGAGCTTTCGCTATGCGTATTATAAATAATCAGCAGACGATCAACAGCAAAATTCTTTATTGCAACGCTTTCAAAGAATAATTTTCCATTTCGTTTAATGCCTGAAACGCTTAAAAATTACTGCTTTGCTTGAAAAGGAAACTCGGAATCGACGCGCGTCAAGTTGTTTTAACTTCTCTCAACGAAATAATATCTGGCTAAACAAAGTTCTTTTCGAACACGACGCTCGGGTATTACTGGCCTTGATTAACCCTGTTTTGAGGCCCGCTCCTGCTTGCTGATTGGCGGAAAGAGCTGCAACGTCATCAGGTGTAGCACTTTCTTGAAGAAGTTCGCTCCTTTATTGAAAAAAAAGATTTCAACTGGCCAGGTTGAGGTGGATTGCGCGCGTTTTCTCATCCACATTGAAATAATTTCGGACATCATAATCCCATTCCCGCACTTTTTCAGAGCTTGTCGTCTTTTGATTGCACATTTTTTTTATTTCAGTGAATGGCAAAACAATTCGACCTACCTTGATAAGTTAGGCACGTGTTAAATTCAAAATAATCTCGAAAATAGAATTTGCTTAAGAATTTGAAAACAATTTAAAAAACATTAGTCGAATTTTTACTCTTTCTGATTTATTTTCCTTTATAATATACATTTTAACGGAAAGAATGGTTCTTTTAAGATATAGAAAGAAAATTTCTTTTTTGGTGATATGTGCTTATTGATTATCGTTAAATTCGTAGTTAACCTTAATGCGTTAGTTGCATTATTTATATCCAAGGCAACTTTATATTCAATGTCTTAAAGTTACTGAAATAATTATAATTTAATATTCCACTATTTATGAGTGAAAGCATCGATAGGTATTTCATCTATCGATAAATTATAATTTATTATATCTTATAATCGATATTGAAATGAAATAACAATAAAAAAAACTATCAATAAAAACGTCTTACTTCAACAGAAGTAGAGAAAAAGAAAAAGGGAATATTTTGGAAAAGAAAAGAATTTGTGAAAATAGGAAGATACATTAAAAAAAAATTTAGATTTTTATATCAGAACTTCCTACTTCTAAATATATATTATAAGAATATTTACATTAGCAAGATAAAAGCTAATCCTGATTCATTCCATTTCATTATAACAAAGTGTTCACTATATCTTATTTATAGAAGCTTCTTTCGAAATAAATCTGTGTCTTTTTATCTTATTAACTTCAATTGACCATTAAGAATTCTAAATGATGGGGTTTTTTTTTTTATCAAAGTGAATGCCTTAGAGTTTGCCAGCTTTTCGACCTAACACAAATCAGTGGGTTTCATTTTCTATGGAAAATCTCAAAACTCATTTAGTCGTGAAAATTCTTAAAAGGTATACCAAAAATCATTTATTTGTTAATTCACTTCTTGTACTACTCAAAATTTTCACTTATGGCAGATATTCATATTTCTTACTTCTTTAAGTCAGTAGTTTAAAATCCTTTTTAAACCATGCTAAAAGATGGGTGTTAGCAGAAATATAAACTTTATAATAATAAATTAATCAGCTAATACCACACTTTTCTTAATCAAGGTACTGAAACCTGATAACGTAAGGAGTCACTCGGAAGGTAAATGACTCGATGCCTAACGTAAGGAAAGACGGCCGTGCTGAGATGTCCCATTCATGCTAACAGATTTGTTGGGTTCAATGTTTTTCTGCTAATGTTACATAATGAGGAGAGGAAGGTCCCAGCTCAGATGTTGTCTTTGTTACTCAATCTTGATTAACAATGACGAGGTGGCTGCCTCAGCTTTGATGGATAAAAATGGGCTCTTGGAAACGTATCGTTTTAACTTTTTTTTTTCTAATGGCGGGCACTTTTGAGCAAGTATAGTACATTAGCCCATTAGCCGTAACAAGGCTGGAATCTGCTACTCATTTTATCGTTTCCCAGTGGGCACTTGTGAACCAAGTCACGGAGGTACGAGTAGCATCGCCCACGCCACACCACCACAAACCCGTTTATAGGGCGGGTCAAATTCATCCATCATCTGAAAAAAGGACAAGAAACACAGAGAGAGAAAGTACATCCATGCCCGAGCTGGGATTCGAACCCAGGTCCTCCCCATCCGTAATTAGTTACGCTAACCACTAGACTGGTTGGGTGACATACGTTGAATTTGTTTACGAGTATATAACATAATCGCAGAACGAAATGAATCAACTGATTATTTTTAGACTAAAAATTCCGTAATTGTGACACGAATCACATTTTTACTTACCTTAGCAAATATAAATAATGACAGACTATTCTAATTTTTGTACCAATTTCGAAAAATACTTCATTGTAAAAAATAACTAATTTAAAAAATTTTATCATAATGATAAACCATTTCCTTTAATTTAATATGTATTTGGTTTATTGTCTGCTGCGTAGCACTTTCAAACTCCGTGACAGATTGGTTTTCGCTTCGCTTTTAGTTGATGAATGATGTCAGGCACAAAGTGTTACGGCACTTGAGAAAACGGAACGACATCTGCGATATATCTTGTTACCAGCTCAGAAACTGCTCTGATTAGTGATATCCCTCAAGAGCCACTCTCTGCTTTCTAAGAGACATTTTTTAAGAGGTGTTCTTTTAACTCCTCGACAGAAAGAAAGTAAATCAGGCTACTTAACAGTCAGACAAGGGAAACTTCTGATCTGGTACAAGTGATTAAGTTGATGGTAGGTAGAGTATTGTAATGTGTTGATTGCCAACTAAAACTACTGAATTCATCTAAACACCTCGTGATTTAGAATCACAGTCAAATGACGAGATCGACACTGTAGCTGAATCCTCCTCTCCACATAATGCACACATGATGAGGTCTGAGTCAGGTACCGAAACTGTTTTCTTCCGAACACAGAAATGATGCCTTAGCCTATCAAACGACTGCAGAATCATTCATAATGTAGACTAAAAGTCTCCCTGTTGTAGCAAAAAATAATGTTTCTTTATTTTGAACATTTTACCAAATGACGCCATCAATATGTGAATTTGTAGATGTCTTTAAAAACTTCCTCATCACAGACTAATAGAAGGATATAAGGACTTATTGATTTATACTGTAGATGAAACTTATCAACACTAATATATTCAGTTAACCTTTTTGTGGATATATTCAGTTAACCGTTAATCATTTAACAATGATAGCTATGACCAAATATCTTCAGGTTTTACATCTCTTAAAGCTCCTGGTGAGGAAAGGTCCCATGTTTGATAAATTACGGGATTGATAGTTGAGCTATCTTAATTGAAAAGTCTTTAACACAATAAAAATATCATTAGCTCAAATACCTCTCCACCCGTGTGGTGCGAAGATATTAGCGTGGAGAATTCAGACATCTGTGTTATTACTAAATCATTTTAAAATTACTGTTAGCTGTGTTAAGCGTGTTTTCAATCAGTTTTAAAAACACTAAACTTTGAACTCATAACTGATTAAAACGATTAACAGTTAGCCGTGTTTAATGTTTTCAATCAGTTTGAAATGAAATAGTACTGTGATATATTATTATCCCTACACTTCTGCCAACGGAAGCTGTTGTATAGGTGACTGCATTTTGTTTTGACCAAGATCAAGCATGAAATTGACAACTAATCTCATGCCACAGCAGTGGATGGATACTAGACCCTTCGGAGTTTTTAACATGTAAAGATCCTCCCCCTCTTCGAATGGGTCAGACTCCGAGGTTGTCTTCAAGACATGAAAAGGATACTTTTCCTTACCAATTGCAGTTCGTTAGAGCCAAGCAGAGATTGCGATTTAAGATTTATTTACCTATTTGTTAGTAATTTATTTTGACATCGTGTAATGAACAGTCTAAAGTTTTTAAGCTGGTAATGTAAGGTTTATCTATGTGAATCCTTTTAATATCCACAGCGGAAACTGCCTTGCAGGAGGATTTCTTCAGAGACAGTGTCCCGCATTCAACGATATTTAGCGGAGGAATTCTGAAAACTCTCGAGCACCCACAGCAGCAGACGTGAATGTAGAAGGTTTAGAAGTTAATGGGTTCTATGTCTGACGCTGCCCAAAACCATTGATTTGAGAGAATGTGTGAGGTTTAAATATTCATAAGCCTTAAATTACAGCCCCTAATTTACAAAAATTTGAAAAGGAGAATAAAAATTAAAGCCAAGATGTCCTCCTCGTCATTTAACCGTGAATCAAAATGTGATTTTTGATCGTATATTTAACGATTTTTATTTTATTATTATTATTATTATTACATTAATTATTATTGTATTAGCGGTTTCTGAATTTAGAAATAAGCAATCCGAAACATAATATAATAACAGCGTGCAATAAAATAATATTCAATACACATAAAAGTTTTATTTATAATATTTTAAGTGATTGATACTGATGATAAGGTTTATCATAAAACAGTGCTCTTCAGAAAAGAAGATCATACGTTCAATCCTAGCCTCTGTTGAACAGTGAGTGGTGGATACTGCATTTCTGCATCTATGTTTGTCGATTGGATACTTGGGAATTTTCAGGGTTATCTTCCTTGTGATACGTAAATACGAACAACTATCTTTCAAAAGTCTCCAAAAAGGCAAATTACACGTTGGATATTGAAAGGTCTAATAACAAGCTTAGTCTATCCACTACACAGTGTCGAATGACTTATACTTTGAAACACAATAAATTTCACATACCATATTCACAAACTTTATAGAAAATTCAATCCCCATCCATCAATTTTTCATTTGCCTATAAATAGATTTTTATTTTCTCCTTGGATTCACATCTTTTTGCTATTTTACTTTCATAATTCAGGATATATAAATTCATGAGGCTTTCGCGTAAAACTATTAACTTATCTAAGTTATCTAAATTGTACGGGTCAATTTACTTATCTTATTTTCATCACGTAGGCTTTTTACTTGGTAATTAATATAAAATATAAAGTGGTTCTTCATCACTAAACGCTTAAAGAAGACATTGTACTTCTTTTATTAAGAAGATTTTATCAAAATAATATTGTAGCGTTACTTTCTAACGTTATCAAAGTAACGTTGTAAAAAAATAACATACTTTAAGTGTAACGAAAACATCTAATAAATTTTTACTTTGAATCGTATTCAAGAAAGTTCTATATCTAATAATTTCTCATAAATAAATTTATCAAATATAAATTTTAAGTAATTTTTTTTTTTTTTTTTTGCGTGCATTCAAACTCAAGTAACTTATCGTATTTTTTTGTTTAATTAATTTACGTTACATAACAAAAATGTTAATTTTATAAAAAAAAATTGCAAAATTGTGGTTTGTAAAAAACAAATATCAGGAGGTTGTTTTCAGTGATATTGCCTTATTGTGATACGTTTTTGACTGCATATCACAATAAGTCAGTCAGAGACAAATTCAGACAGAGAAATCGATCACTCTAGCTCATTAACTATCTCCTTAATACCATCGATACGAGTGATTTTACCATGAAAAGCAGCAAAGGCCGATAGGGCCATTTTGTAGCTCATAGTCAGATACTAGAAACCCGTAAATGCTGAACATGAATATGCTAAGAATAGAAGCAGCGTTCATGTATGTAACAGATCTGTTTTTTAATTAATATTTTTTCCTTATTTAATAATCCTATGGTCTTGACTATCTGGATGAACCTCGCAGTTCTTAATATGAGAGAGAGGATAGTTAATCTTATAATCAAATAGTTCACACTTTTACCAAAGAATGAATTTTAATACTCACACTATTTACATTTCCAACTTTATTAATTAATTTGTATGCTAGGAGATTTACATTTTTAATAAAAGGTTAATGTTCGATAAACTTTCTAAAGTGAAAAAAAAAAATATGCGGGTGAAATTTTGTGAACAGAAAAAAAGCGAATGCGATCGAAAGTTGCTCAGCAAGTTTAATGCGATTATAAACCTTTTAATCAGCTTACAAGCTGTTCACATAAACGTAAAATGCATCAACTTACTTTTAAGGTTTTAAATTTACACACTTCGCCATACTGTGCGGAATTCTAAAAGAGGAAGTTCAATTAAATTCGTAATCTTATTTATCTTTTTTTTTCGAATGAAATACCAAGACCATATTAAAGTTCTTCAAGATCTCAATCTTGCGATCTATATACATTAAAATAGTTATCTTAAAATGTAGTTTTTAAGTAATTTCTGTATTTGTGAGTCTATATCAAACTAAAATTACTAAATACTCTATTGGCGGTGGTTTGCGGCATATCTCGTTGAGTTACCAGGTGAATACTTAACATTTTGACCTTTATTAGTTCGTAGATTCAAATCTGAACTTTTTAATAAATAGTAGTTTGAAATCCTCTTAAAATGAAAAGATTCGATTGAAGTAATCCTAATGTGCAAAAATATGTGAAAGTAGAATTAGAGTGACTGTAGAGGGGCAGTTAAACTTGGGTTTGTTTATTTGTGACTGAAAAGTCAATTTTTGCACACGAGGACTAATTAAATTAAGACCTAACAATTAAAAACGAATTCCATACCATTAAAAATGTTCAGATAGGAGAAGAGAATAGAGCTAAATTTGATGTACTAACTAAATTTGATATATGAAAAGAACTTTATAAGTTAGTGTGGATGAGCTCTGGACTTACCTTTGGTTAGTAGGTATTACTACCAGAATATAATACCAAACACCCTTCAGGGACTCATAAAAACTCGAACCCGACACCACCACTCTGATTTATTAATTTTGACAGACATTTACAGAGGTGAGGCTTTGTAAAGCTTAAGACTCAGCGACGAATAAGAATTACATCCAACTTTACATATGATGATAATTTTGCAAATTTAAATGATATTTTAAATTATTAAAAAAAAGACAAGTTTATAAAATTCAAAAAAGAGGTATTTTAATTGGAACATATAAAGATTTATAGTAATAGATAAATTATTATAAGTAAATATTAATAAGTATTCACAATCAATTATTTATAAAAAGTCTTGTTGTTTAACAATTTATGTATTTATATTAATAAAGTTATCATTAGTTGTTTTCCTTCATCTATTGAGTAATCAAATATTGAAGAAGGTGAAATATCTCGACAAAAAGATTTTATAGTTTACTATATGGGAGTAAGATGTCAAGTCTGCTATTTTCTTCCTTTTGTGTGGTTCTTTAGACAGTATCGGATGTATGAAGTCTTCAGAATAGTTTGGCTTTTTCAAGAGAAGCTAATATGTATCCTGGCAACGGAATAAGTAGTGGGTGAGTGCTCCAGGTAAGTAACACGTGCAAAAATTGGTTGTTGCTGTGTCTATTTTATGTAAATATTCTGGAAAGGATCCATGCTCAGTTATGAATATGTAAATGAAACAGGCGGCATTAAGTGTAGTCTTCTTTATATATTGCATTAGACCATTGGGATAGCATTTTTGAAAGAAAATTCCGATTTTTCTTTTAAGGTAGGATTTCGGATATGATATGTTTACTGTCTTGGATGATAACGATGTCATTGTTATTTTAATATGTATATCAGCTAATTCATTGCTTGATATACAAGTGTGGTCCTTTAAGAGGTTGAGAAGTTTTGTATTTTTTCTAAATAATCTTTTTGGATATCGTAAATATGTCTAGTACTGTCTTGCGGTTGGTTGTATTAGCTATGACTGGGAGTTTTATTGACGAATCTGACCAGATGTTTGCAGTTTGTGAGTAATGTTTTTGAGAATATTTGATTGTAATACTGGATTGTTTTATAAGGTTCGTATTGATTTGTTATTATTTGTAGAAAATCCTACTCCAATGCAATTTTCATAACCTGATCCATTGTATAATAATTTAAAGCTATAATTCCGTGAATATTATTTCTAGAAAGAGTTGGTAAATCATAAATTTGAAATTTGCTTTGTTTTTAATGCTAGATTGAATTTGATCTTTTCAAGTTTAAATTTCCATCAAGTGGAATAGAAACTTTCATTATTCAAATTTTTTAAAAAATCTTTTTTTTTTCTTTTTTTAATATTTTGTTAATTTTACTGTTTAACTTTTCTTTAAGTTAAAAATAAGTCCTAAATAAATCAGGTAGCGCTATTAAATGTGGTGTTGTAGCATCTTGTGATTATAATAGGAATGGTCATTATAAAAATTGTTAAGTCCAATAATTGTCAGTTATAATAATTATATAACTGGTATATAAATTATAAAATTCTAATATTTAGCTTTTGATTCCTCTGAAATGTCAAACCGTTTCTCAGAGATTATTGGATTGGGTGAATTTTTGTTTTCAAGATCTTAAATGCCGAAGAAATGATAGTTTTTGATCGTTTGTATGCCAAGGTATAGAACTTATTTTGTATGTGTTATGCTTTGTTTGTTATGAATTATCGCATGATATTGCAGTATCTTATTTAGCTCGCACTTATGTTTCAAGTACAGCTGATTTTGCAGATGTTGAAGCAATCTTTAAGAAATTGCTTAGAAGAAAACCTGTAGAAAATTGTTACTTTTGTTTTTTAATATTTGTTTTATTTTACTGTTTATCAATCAAAATGTAATCTACGAAATTTATTACAGTAGTGTTGGATTCTCATCGATATTTAAATATTTTATCATAAGTTCTATGTAAAGTCGGGGTGCCTGCTGATTACTTTGTGGACTTCTTGTCTGAGTTGAATCTATATACCTTCCGGTGTAAATAGATCAGTTTTCTATTTTCTAAAATGCTATATATTACGTTTAAGATATTTGAGGGAGATTTTGTCAGATATGATGCTCTTCATAGTTCTGACCATCATATTCAAATGAACTCTTGTATGTCTAGGCTTGTAGTGGTGTTGAGATTATTTTCTTAGTTTCGGAAAAATTGTTGTAGGAGATGTAGAGCGTTTTTTGTTAAAAATCCAGTCCGGAACTCATATTCATGTAAATATAGTTATTGATGTAAAGATAGTATTTTAGAGTACCAGATTAGATAATGTTCATTCATCAGGTTTCATCACGTTCGAGAATTTTAATATGGATGGCAGTACGAATTTGGCACATAGGTCTGTATGATTTGGGCTGCTGTGGCTCTTTTTGTTTTTTGAGAAAGAATACTAATGGGCTATTTCTATTTTAAAAGAAACATATTGCAGATTAGAACATGTATTAAAATAACCAAGCATTGTGTAGAATTTAGATTGGTATGTGAGTTTAATGATGCTATTCTCTATACCATCAATGTCGGAACCTTTATTTGTGTAATTGCTAGATAATGTTATGGATTATATCATCGTAAAAGGTCGATCTGAAGGCGCTCAGAGAATATATGTTGCTTCTTGTGGATTTATTATTTACTAAGAAGATTTTCTACTATTGCTGTATTTGAAATTCCGTATAGATTTCCATTTTCCGTTTGACTCGTTTAAGATTTCGCTTGTCTTCCAAAGGTCTCGGGTTTTATTTTATTTATTTATTTACTGTACACTTATCGTGTTGAATTTCCCCAATGTAATTTTAAGTTGATTTTTAGTATTTTTTTTTTTCAATTTAAAGCATTTTTCTATTTGTTATCCATACTGAGTGTTTTTTTTCATTTGTGTAAATTGTTTTTCCATTGTTATTCGAGACGGGTTTAGCTCTTCTTTATTAAATATAAAATATTCTGTTATACCTACTGGTATGTTTAAAATAACTATTTTAGAAACTGAGGATTTTTTTTATTATTAGCTATTAAATTTTGATTTTTCAAAATTTCTTTTAGTTTAGTCATATAGTTTTTAATTTTACATTTTATTTCGAAGTACCGAATAAAATGTGTAACATTTGGAATATATGATAAAAATCTCCTAATTTACATTTATCATGCATTCCTCATGACGTAATTTTTATGCTTTTTATTTTATCTTGTACATTGATGTCATCATCTTTTCACCTTTATTTATCTATTTATTTAGAGGACTGACTATAGGAGACTAGTGAGGCTTCTTGAGGCGAGTTTTGATACTTTTGATATTCTCAAATTTTCAATTTTTCTATTTAGGTCTTCAATTTTCGGGCAATTTAGTTTCCAACTTTTCTTAGTATTCGTGTCTTGAGTTACTATAATGTTACAATTGGTGACGATAGTCGATTTTGTTTTGTTATTAACGTTTTGGCTAATGTAGATAGCAAATCTATTAATTTAGCGGCTTTTTTCCATTTACTGTCTGGTATATGGAATTTTTGTCTAGAGTAAGAGTTTATTATCTTTTAGTTTTTAAGAATCAGATGTGGCAATTATTAAACTGTTTGAACTTTTCCTTACATTATATTTGCACAAAATTAATATTTTTGTATCCAAATTTAAAATTCATACTATTATACTGTGATAATTCATTTCCCTCAAGTGAATCCATTAATCGTTGATGGAGATCGTCACCTTGAATTTGGCCCTAAATTTGGCGAGACCATTTTTAGAGTCACGATCGGATAAGGCACACTACAGATCAACATTAATTCCTGTGTATGAATGTTCCTTTTATAAATATATGGAATGAACATTGTTTCATGTATTATCTTAGGTACTATCTTACCATGTATATCAATGTTGCTTTTATAAATATAAGAAATGAACATTATTTCATGTATAGAGAAGAACAGAATCAAATTATTTATGTAGAGTAAATGTGTAGCTTTTTTTTAAGTATCAGATGACTCAAGAATCATATATATTTTATTATATTTGCTAAATATTTTAAATATTGAATACTTTCATTTTTTATTTCCGTAATAGATTACTAGAGAATATTTTCTGAGAATATATATTATTTAGAATCAGCAAACCCGCTAAAAATCTACACAAAACCAATTATATCTTAAGAAAATCAGTTTAAGAAGTTTTTCTCCAACACGAAAAGCGTCATCTTGTTCTGATATGCATAGTATATTTTATTTTTGTCAAGTTTATTATACTTCGAGTTTTGTGTTCTCAAATAAATAAGAAAATCATCAAGATAAAATACAGAAAAATGGAAAAAACAAAAAAATGGCTTGTTTCGAGCAAAAATTATAAATTGTCTTCAGTTAAAAATTCAAACAATAATTAATCATGAAAACTGGAAACTCTTAAATTAAGCATTTTCAACACTCAATAAGCAATTGACAAATATATATCTATTTTTATAACAAATCAATCATATATTCATTTGGCGATAGCAAATGTTCTCAAGGAAGCTGTTTCTAACGTCACATGATGTTACTTCTATGGATATTGTTTGTTACACTATATTCACGATTCTAATCTGATATAACCCCTTTTTTTTGGTAGAAGTATTGTCAGCATTTCTGATTCAAAATTGAATTTTGTGTCAAATGCTCTAAACCCAATGTTTTCTTGTTCCATTTATTTGGGTCACTCATTCTATTATTGAAACCTGAATTCCTCTTGATGGAGAGAAATTCTTAAGTATTGAGGGTACCTAAAGTAGTCAGTTGAATCAAGGCAAGTGATTCATACTTTTCTTTTTATTATGCCTTGTACTGATTCATTCTTAGAACATTTTTTACAAAGTAGGTTTCAGCCAAAATTTCCGATTGCCTAAGAGTATTTTCTGAGATTGTAGTCCCATGTGATGAAGCCCACCATAATATTTATAATATTAGGTTGGAGAAAAAGAAATCCATTATTTTTACGTGAACTTTATGTAACTTCTTTTGGATTCGCTTTGTAAAAAGGTTTAAAACAGCTTTCATGTAGATTTTTAGGTCTTGCGCGTTACGACTGCTGACATGCGGTTAACTTCGATTATTTTTGATATTTTATAGATATTTTCGACGATGCTGTATCCACATGCGAGGTGCATTTCTAACATCAAAAATACCCGAACGGAATCGACGAAACAAAAATTGTACGTAACTGGTTCTTACAGTCTTATATAGGACGATAAACACCTTTCACAATTTTAGCCACCTGGCTATCTTTTTCGCCGTTACAAGAGAAAAACGAAAATGCATCGAATTTTCTGTTTGTTGTCTTCCTTTTTTAAAACCTTGTACTCGTAACTGAATTAATCAAACAAAAAACCGCAAGAGGATATTTAAGTGTCAAATGTCACCTTTCCAACGAGCGTAAATCTGAAATTGTTTGATAGATACCTCACGAGACATCGATCACTACAGACGTCTACCGAAAAAATAATGGATTACTTTTTCCCCTACCTAATATATCCAAAACAATATCCCATTTCATATTTCATAGGTAAAATATTTTCAATCTATATGTCTTCTTGTCTGGGATTGAACTAAGAATGTTAACACTGAATGGAATGAAGCTTATATTTTAATTAATTTAAAGCAAGCTACTTTATTAGTATTTCACCCTAGATAAGGTGAATACATTTAGGGATATGGTGTAAATAGATCAAGAAGAAACAATCAACACTATAACAAGTGTCTTATCAACCACATTTTATATCAGATCAGTTAGTGCACAAGCTATAATAATTTTTCATTCATCCAAGGTGTAGATAACAAGCTTCTCATTGTTTTGCTGAGGCAAAGCAACTGAGAATTAGGTGATAGGGAACGTGAAACATGATCTGCATGAAAACAAGAGTGAGCACGGACAATAGAAAAATCACGTTTCAAAAAAACCCTAAAAAGTGCCTCCTGCTTTTGTGGAATGAAAATCAACCGACTTTTTATCAAACAATTTGAATTCGCTGGGCTGTGTCGAAGTGATGCCACTGGGCGTGACTAAATTGTGTCAAAAACCTTAGACGACGTTGTATTCGTTCGCTCTTCCGGAATGGCACAACTGCCCTTGAATTTTCTATTCAAGGTGATATCTAAACGATGAAAAAAGTCTGTTGACCCCATTGCTTTGTGGGTGGTAGAAGATAATTTTTTTTATATTTTACTTACTTCATGTAAAGAAATTTAACGAAAGTTTTCTTAAATTTAGAATCATAGAAACTCTATAATGAAATCTCAGGAAAGTGAATTTAATCACTCAACGAAATTTTTAATAGAGATGTGAGATTCTACATTTAATGATATCAAAAAGAATAACTACTATATACAATTATAAAATCGTATGAAACTGTATCTCTATAATGAAATTTTACAAAGATTTTTTTTAATTGCCGCCATTTAAATCTTTTGACTCAAAAGCTACCCTTTCCTTCATATGTTCTCTTTCCTGAAGCATCTACCTTTCGCAGTACAAGAATTAGTCACTATCAGGGATACAATGAAAGTATTTTATAACAAAATTATTATACAAAAAATTTATCAACATAACGACATTTTTAATTGGGGAAACAATGTTAGTGATTTAATGATATTGTGTGTGGAATTATTTCTTATCAAAACACGCAAAATGTTTAATATTTTATAGGGAATTTTTGTCATTTTTGATAAAAATTTCAATATTGTATTTTTATGTTTACTGATATAAACAATAATTTTATCACAAGCCCAAAAAAAATTCTTTATTAAAATATTTAAAAAATCATAGGAAGAATTTTAAGATGCATTTGTACAAATTTAACGATAATTTTTTAAGCCTAATTATCAACAATCAAAAGAGAAAACAAATGCTCGATCATCACAATCTAGAACAAAAATACTTGGAACTGTACACAAAAAATCGTCATTTTCCTACTAAGTTTTCAAATTGTTTTGGAAATACGGGCAAAAATATTGTATACCAATGTATTCATTACTATGAAAGATCAAAATCTAATGAATGGTTTTACCAACATGGCATTTAATGGTGATAGTCTGAAAAATTCAAAAGAATATAACTAAATATTAGTCTATATTATAAGTCTTCATAGCGAATTTTTACGTTTTAGTGAATCTTTACGAGAACCAAAGATCAAACTAGAGACATAAGTCTCCGGTATGAGTCAACAATCTCGTCCTTTTCATTCTCACAGTAACTGTATTAATTAAAAATACAATAAAAATGTCTTTCTTAATTATTGATCTTGCTTTACTTTAGTAATTAAAATATCTCACTTCATAAATGAATTTGATCATTAAAATTAGATTACAAATAATGCCAATAAAAGAAACGCAACATAATTTTGTTCTTGCAAATTAATATCTATTGGTTTTGGGTTAGGCTACATTAGGTTTTCTACTGTCTATATGTATACCAATAAGAATTTGAACATCAGTGGAAATGAGGATATCTGCGGTCCTGATTCTACGTCAAGGCTTCTGTACTTAAATATTGCATCAGTCACAAAGCACGTAATTCAGAGTTGTCTGACTTCGACCAAGTCGCAATCATCAAATGTCATAGAAATGGGCGTTGACATATCTAGTGAGTTAAACATTTCAGAATTAACAGTGGTTTTCGTGATTAAGAAATAAAAAGTGAATGGTGATTGTCGGAATGGTTTTTTGATTCGGCTGATCTATGAAACTAAAAGATAATGATCGACAATTGCTGTTCAAAGCGGAAAAACCAAACCGAATTTCCAAATTTCTTTGAATAGCAATGTATTAAACTAATGGTCCACATACTCTAGGAGTTTAAAAAATCATCCGGGACCATTGTTTCGATAAATACCATCCGTATGAAAGCATATTTTCTTGATTTCCAAAGTCGATGCGACCACCCTTAAGTTTTTACATAATCCAATCACGAAGTTTGGTTAAGGTTGTGCGAGGCTCTTCGAAATCAGACCATAGATTAATAGAAACAGGTTTTCTGGAGCAATGAATCCAGGCTCAAACTCTATTTTCAGGTTCATCTCCACAGTCCAAATTCGGATGACAGAATTTGTGTTAGTCGTATTCCTGGAGAACGCCTTTTACCAAGATGTATTGTGCTAACAATAAGTTTGGCGGAGATGGGATTATGATCTGGTGCTATTTCTCGTAGTACGGACGAGGATCCTCAATCCCAATTCATGGTAAGCTCTTAACGTTGACTCCTACTCTACTATTCTAGATAACAATGTGTTTCCAACGTTGAAGTTATTTTCTGGTTGGACAATTATTACATCCAGGATGACCACATCATTTGTCATATTGCGAAGTGTACCATTGAATTATATGCTGGTAATGGGATGAATCTACTGGAATGTCCAGACCTAAGTACAGACTTGAATCCTACAGAATACTTCTAGGATAAGATGGGTCACCGAATTAAGGGGTGCAGCAACTGCCTAAAATCAGTATAGAACTTACATGTTTTCTCCAAGCCGAGTAGAAGAAAATAATGTCAATCATGCAAACATTTTTGGAAATACTTATTGGTAGTGTCCGAATACTTATTGGTAGATAGTATATAAACCAAAGACTTGAAATAGTTTCAAGTGAATATTTTTAAATAAACTCAAGTGACGATGCCTATATGTGAACCAGCACCTTACTCTCCATTTCTCACAAAGTCAAAAGAAAGCCAGTGGTTCATACAAAATGTTTAATGTGCATAGGCAATCTTAATACAATGATCAGTGGCTGAAAGAGTTATCAAACCCGATATTTTCTTTCACAAAAAACGATATATCTTCCCCTACCAGCCTATTGCAGCCATTCTCAATGAATTAAAGCCAAACTTATACAATTAGTGAACTGGGCAAGAACCTACAGATAAACAAACTTCAAAGAAGTTGTTTTTTTTATCAAAACAAAATATTTATGTTAAATGTTAATATTTTGTGAGAAAATTTGCGAAATAAAATAATTTAAAAATGTAAACAATTTATTTAGATTAGATAATTTATTTAATTTATAACATTTTTTTTAAATAAAACCTAACCTCGAATTATTAATACAACGTAACAATAAACTATTTTTAGTACCATTTTAGCAGTAAATTTTTTATTCATGTTAACTCAATATAGAGACTATTTGTTTGATGCTCCAATGGCGCAATTTTCAGAGATTTAATATATTTTCAAGTGATCTTTTAATATTTAAGTGCTATAAGTTAAATAAAGACTAATTTTATTCACTTAATTTCTTAACATATCCTATAAATTTAAATCACGGAAGTAATATGCAGAATTATTTTTTGATAAACCAATTATAGGTGAGCAAAAAACAATTAATCAAATAGGGGTTTTTTTTTTTTTTTTTTTTTTTTTAACATACAACTGATTTCTAAAATATTTGTAATCTAGCTTTTATATTTGTATAATTACTGCCTGACAAAGATTAAAGAATTTTCTGCTTTATTTACTTTACTATCATTAAATAGAATGTCAACTCAAATTCATAACTATAAAAAAGCAAACAAAATGGACATTCTGGAACATATTTTCATGAAATATAGTAAAAACCAGAATGGTCGCCAAAATAAACAATTACCTCAATGCTTCATTTTGGTATATATATTCCTATCTACCTTCAATTGGGATTTATAAATTTGTGTATTATATTATGATAATTTAAATATATATATATATATATATATATATATATATATGAGAGTAGTTATATAAATTTGCAAGTTCACACACACACACACGTACGAAATTCGTTATCAATACAAAAATATTGTGAAACGTTTAGCTAGTGTATTCTCAAATGTAATTTTCACTACACATTTAATAAGATTTATTTCGTGGAACAATTTAAATTTATAAAATTTAGATCATTAATTTTTTCCCATGATTTCAGATGCATAGCATTGGAATGTGGTTGAACATTAGAAACTTTAAAAAAGGAGAATTTTTGCTATATCCATTACTATATACTGTCATGCTCGCGTGTATTTCACACATTCAAATTATTTTTCTAAATCTCAGAACAAATGATTGAATTAACAACTCCATATATATCAATGAAACATGATTTAAATGCCTTGACGGTACGCATCCGGAAAGTTTGGTTGTTTTATGATTTTTTTTTTACTTTTAGTTATAGTTCTTAACCTTTCGGTTGAAATTTATACAGGGGTCTTTGACGTATATTAAAGGCAAATAACATGAATGCTCTAGATTTCTATGAATACCTATTCTGATTTAATCAGTTTAATTAACTAATATTAACTGACTTTGTTTAATTACTCTTCTGATTAAATTAATATATTTATTTTCTAAAAGAAATTTTTAAGTATTTAAAGTAAAACCTGACACATGGGCCTTGCAAACTCGACAATATAAAATGAAACAAAAATCTTATGTTATCGATTATCATATTTAGTGTAAAAATCTGTTAGATTTCAAATTTCTTAAACAGAGTAATGACATACAGATAAAATCAGCGTTAAAAAAAAAATTGAAATATGCGAATAAAAAAGTAAGGCTTCACTTTCATTTCGCTTTCAGTTGATGCTTTTACTCAACGGGATATAAAATTAATTAGAAAAAGGAAAGTTTTTGACCTTAGAAAGCCTGCAATACTTATGATAATTGCTCATTTCCTCTTTCCATCAATGTCATATTTTATTAGAAAGTATCTAGAAAATCTTTCCTAAAGAGCTAATTTTATAAAGCCGAGGAATTTATATTGCAACAAACACTAGGTGGTTTAAAAACCTTTTTCTTCGAATTCGGAAATGTGTTCAAGATCGCATTCTGCGCGTGCGAATGTAAATTAACTTTTTTTTCTTGCTAAATATTCTTCACTTTATAGGGACACAGTTTCAAGAAGATTTTATAGAGAATATATTTTAAACTCTATTATGAACAATAATTTTGATTTAAAAGTATGTGCTCTATAAATTTATAATTATATTTACGGGGATTGGATTTTGAAATTATTTTGGCAGTCTCGAGAAAAGAATGCCAGTTTAAGTATAATCCTCATCACTAAGCAGTTTAAAATTATTGTACAATTTCTATTTATTACATCAGGAAACCCATCATCAAAAGGTAAACATTTTTGACAATCTTTACCCGACATTTATGAGTGAATTTCTTCTTAACCAAAGATTAAGGTTTCCAAATGGTCTAATATGTGATATTTCTATATCTAAGCAAACATGAAGACTTCATGAATTGGCGATTTTCTGAAAACTGACATTTTATTAAACTGCTGAATAAAACCATTAATGTCTTAAGTACCAAAAGATTAGGAGTTTTGAGTTTGATATTGTTGAATTTCTTAAATAAAATGTAAATGATGATTATCTAAATCAGACTGGAAGTTCTTCCTGTTACTGGGTACAGTGCAAGTGGCTTTGTAGCATCAATAACAGCCACTGTCGAGCGATATGCACACTGGACTCAATTTATCAACAGACAGTGCTTTAAAATATAGTATTTGTCACATGACAAATACCAAATGTAGATTGTTTACCTTATATATTTTATATAATCATATTGGAATTTTGTCAATGTACCCAATTTAATTTAATGTTGCAATTTGACAACAATACTTTTTTTAATAAAAATCACATAGAATAAATAAACTTGATTATTTATATAGCTTTTCAAACTCTGCTACGTTTGAATAAGCTGAATAATTTTCACAAACGAGCAAAAAACTTAGTATTTTGACGAAATAAAAGATAGGAACTTTATTATGACAAAAGAAATTTGTCGTTAAAACTGTTTTATGTGAAATGATAGGTGATAATAAAGCAGTTTATATTGTATCATCGACGATAGCCAATTTTTTTTACCAAAATAATCTTGCATCACAAATTTGGTTGTCATTTTTCTTTACCTAAGTAACGTTTTAAAAAATGAGCTTCATAGAAATCCTTATCATGGAACAATATTGAAACGAATTGGAGACAAATGAACAAATTGACGAAATAAATATCAGCCCAGAACTCTTTTTAACCAATTAGATTCAAATTTAGTAGAGTTTATGCAATACATGCATCAAACAAACAAAAAAAATCCACCGAACATACTCAATGATTATTTGATTCAATTGATTTTGACGTCATATGAGGAGAGTCAATTAGTGTTGCCAATTGTTTTGAAACAGCTTGAATACCATTACTCTCTTTATTACCATTAGTTGATTGACACGGATCCTGAATATGTGAATTGAAGATTATAAAAAAACCTTACAACTTTCTGCTTTTTAGTTCATATCACTCTTTAATACTCAATTTTACAATCATCTTTACAAATCGGCCTTCATACTATTGTACTGATGTCTTAATGAGTTTTTGGGTTATTATCAACATAAAGTCGGATAACTTGTCACATACAGTAAGTTTACATTTTTCACCATAAAACTCTGTAGGTAAGAGCTACAGAAACCTTAAACTAAATAAAATGTAGTCCTGGAGTTTCACCTTTTTAAGATTTTTTTCCAGCAAATTGTTGATTTGGTATTATAATACTGTCAATAAACCTATTATAGTCAAATCAAGTTTTCGAAAGAAAATTGGCAAACCTTCCAGATTTACAGAAAAATAAATCCTCAGATTTCTTCACAGAGAAAAGAAATTATAATAGGCTGGCTGTTACGTAATATTCTTTTTGATTACTTTTACTTCAGTAAGTAAACAGTACTACTTGAACTGCAATACTTACAACAATAAAATTATTAGATTGACTAGCACTTTATTGAAATAAAATATATCGAAAGAGTTTCGAAATCAATTCGACAATTGATAATTTCTAGTATTCCTTCTTGAAGTTTTTTTTTTCTATACCACTGTGGTACGAAGAAAAGAAAGTGTAGGTATTTCAAATTAAAATTCATCATATTTTTTGTTTATTTTAAAGGCCTTTTTGTTTATTTTAAAGTGGGTAGATTTTCGTAATTTACAAACAAGGATCAAGCAGAAAACCTCTAGACTTGGCTTGTCAAACCAAATGTATCATTTCACATTAGAGACGACAAAACAATCGTCTTTAATTTGCATGGTTTCATTTGCAAAATTGGCACGTCAAAATAATCACCTAACTCAAACTTTTCACCTACCTACTATGTTAGCGTGAGACATGTTCATGGCACAAATTCACACAAATTTTATTTTTACTTCTGGGGGAGGGCTATTATTACAATTAAATTAATCATCTAAAGTTAATGTTTAACACATTCATCAAGTCGGAGTATATCTTTGTGGAATGAATTCGTTTGAATAGTTGCGTATTGAAATAAACATTAGGGTACTATTTGAATCTTCATGATTATTGTTATCAAAGCGAAGATGATGAAATTGTCGTTCAACTTGTCATTGAAGCTAAAATTATCCCTTTTTTTCATCTGTTATTAAAACAGAGACACCAAAATTAAAGCTAAGTTCAAACAGTTGACATATAGTTTGTTTTCCGAGCAAAAAAAATTTTACTACACGAATTTTTTTCCTTGTTTCTGTAAATGGTTATTGTTACCATTAAATTTCTGATAATTTAACAAATTCAGCAAGTAGAAGCCAAAAATAAGCATGCTTATAGTTGTCTTCATGTAATTCTATTATTTGGTATATGACCTAGCCCAATTTATAGTGACATTTAAATATAGTGATCATATAGTGTCATTTAAATGATAAAATGCTTATATATATTATATATATAAGGAATTTGATATCATTTAAAAAAAAACTTAGTTATATTGGTTTTACATTTAGTGAAATATATATATGAATTTTTTACAATATGGTTATTCATCCAGAAACTTTTTTTCTCTATTCAATTCTGTGTCGAGTCAAATTTTTGGACATTTCATGTGCTATAAAAATGCATTCTTAATAAAATTTTAATTTTGACATTTGTAGAGATAAAACTTTTCTGTTTAAAAATATTACAAGTGATATTAATAAAATAATGCCATTGGTTAGTTAAAAATTTGAATTTCTATTTGTATAGTCCCATTTTTTAATTTTGAAATTTATATTTTGATAATTCTAGTTAATAATGGAATATAGTTGGGCGGGTGTTATTTTGAAGATATGTAAAGTAATAAGAATAAAACACGCGCGCACACACACACACACATATATACAGCTTTCATTTCTAAATTCTTATTATTTGGCATCTCTCCCTTTTCCCAATTCTATTCCATGTACAACTTTACTGGAGAAAAATGTTTCCATAACTGATTAAATTAATCTGGTTAATTGTTGGCTTCGTTTACTGTCATTTCCTTCGTGAAAATGCCATTTATTTAATGAAAGAAGAATGAATATTAAAGTTATGCATCTGTGCTTATAAAGTTGATTTTGCGCATTTTATATACATAATTTATTAAAATAGAGGTTCTAAACTTCTGCGAAAGGTTTCGAAGTAATTCATAATTCACAATGAAGAGAATTCCTCACTTATACACAGATATAATTCAGTTTCGAAAAATAATTTTAATAAATGATAGAAAAATAAGATATAAACCGAGAAAAGAAATTCAGAAAAAATTGTCTTTTTGGCGATGAGAATTCAAATAATTTTAAATCATCCGTATGTGTGTTTGTGATTAAATGTTCAAAATGAATTGTGAATTGTAACAAATTAAATAAATGTGACTCGATGTTAATTTTCAATGTTTCAGCTTTTTAAGATAGTTTCATATATTTAGTTATTTATTAAATCAGCTGTAATTTTATATTTTGAAAGTATTAAATATACTATAATTTTAATATTTCGAGAAAAATTTCAAATCGCAAATGCTTTAATTAAAAAAATTACTGAAAATAGATGTGCTTCAGATTCTTCCTACTATAAAATTTCTGTCCAATGAATTTTTTCCTATAATGGAAGCTACCCAATATATAAAATAACGCCAAGAAAATATTTCAAAAGATAGATTTATTGAC
>JAPDSC010134729.1:0-13966 GCA_026290005.1 Latrodectus geometricus
TTTCTGTATCTGAAGACATAAGAAAGCAATATTTATAAAAAAAAAAAAAAAATTAAAGTCAGTTCCTATATAGTTCAACAAAGAAATATTTTATTTCTATTACATTTTATTAAATTTTGCATTGTTCGTATGTCAAGCAAACGTCGATACCGTTAATCCAGTTTATTATATTTTACGACGAGATTCGATTCGAAAACATGATGATTCTACACCGACGTTCTACCAACTTTACCATTGCAAGATAAATTTTTTTCCCCCTATATTGCAAAAATTTCTTAGTAAATAATTTTCATTCATTTTTTTTAATAAGAAAAAAATCTCTCTTTTACATGCATACACACTTTCCACCAATTTCACTAATTTATTTTAAAACCCCAAAATCGAATTTCTTAAAAGAAGTAATAAACTCATTTAGAAGATAATAAAAAATAAATTTAAGAATGTAAGAAATAAAAAGATAGTAACTATTGACTCCAGCAGATTGTATTTTTCTGCGCAAAATTGTATTTTTCTCTCATATAAAACTATTAATTTTAATTAATGAATTAATATTTGAAAAAATTGTATTAACATCAAATGTCATACACTACAATTATGAAAAAAAGAAAATGGATTTGAACTTGAATGGATGAATAATAAGTATTTTATTAACAATTGGAAATTTGAAGAAGATATATATAGAGGTGAACTAATAGTAGGAATTAAAAAAGAGGGCTTTACTGTAATAAGGAATACTTAATATACAAATTCATAATATACAAATTCCGTGGAATTTGTTTTCTCTTTGTCATTTAGTACGATGCTATAATGTATAAAATCTTCTCGCTATTTTAATTCCTAATTTTATTTAATTATTTATTATTACTTTAATTCTCATAATTTATGCTTTTTATTCTACTTTCATTGCTTTTCTGGATTTTTAACACCTTTAAATAAATTAATAAAAAATGGACACTCAAAATTATT
Source organism: Latrodectus geometricus (assembly GCA_026290005.1). Taxonomy (NCBI): domain Eukaryota; kingdom Metazoa; phylum Arthropoda; class Arachnida; order Araneae; family Theridiidae; genus Latrodectus; species Latrodectus geometricus. The sequence goes on from JAPDSC010134729.1 coordinate 967, forward strand.
ATCTTACATATAGATATAATATTTAGAAACATATTTACCGTTTAACTTTTGATAAATAATTCCTGGATCGAAAAAGTATTTTTTAAGCTCTGAACCACACTTATGATTTTTCGAAAATAATATTCTTCTAGATAAAAACTTTAAGCATTTATGCAAATTATTTTACATAATTTCATAAAAGAATCTTGAATTTGAATTTTTACTATTTAGTCTCTTATATCCAGGCTTTAAATATTTAACATTAGTGCCTTAAAAAAAACCCATGAACAGAATTTTTTTTCTTTTAAAAAATTATTTTTCAACCACTCTCTTTTAGTTTTAACTATCTTTAATGATAAGTTAATAAGAAAATTTACAAATATACTTACTTTTACATACTTACTTCGAAAAATAAATTTTTCCACCGAAATTTTCAAACATACTATTTTTTAATCATGCACCTAATTTTATATAAAATTAACATCTATATAAATTTATTAAACAATGATAGATTTAATTCATTGTCGTTAACTTAGTAAGTATAAGTAAAATATAATCAAGTAAAATAATTATACAAGTAAAATATAATCACGAAATTTCTTTTTCAGTTTTTTTTTTCCATTCCTTTTTTACACATTATTTTTCACACTTTATTAAAATTTGCACTACAGTCTATATGGGGACCAAGGCCTGCAATGCCTGTATCTGTATCCATGACCGAAGACCCTAGGGTGCAAAGCAAACGTTCTACATAGGTAATAAGCCTAACGCGAAAACCTCAGTGTTTTGTTCCTAATCATGTATAGTATTCAGTTTTATCGATCCACAGAAGGAATGTTGTTTCTTACCATATCTGGTTATTTATTAAGCTAAACCAAATCCATGAAACCATGAACTGATAAAAAATCCAAAACAAGAAGATGAGTTTGATACAAGTCCTCTTTTTTTCAAGTCTTAAGCGGGAAAACTGTTGTTATTACAAATGACACTTTGCAAAGCCAAGCCTAGGACTGGACGAATGATGTCAGAAAGAGCGTCTTCCATTGAACAGAATTCACCTACACGAGGGTACAAGTACGACTTTTGGCTCAAAGATGGCAGCACCATCTGGATCTTCCAATTTTAGAGATAAGTAGTCAGAGAAGACCCAAGGCCTGGTAGAAGTATTAATTTGGAATGGAAACATGGAGGATATTGCGACCACGACATATTTTACTTACCCCCGTCGCCTTAAGTGAACACAACGGATCTTCAGTTAAGCCGGGATTCGAACTCACTACCTTCAGATAATTTGCACGACGCCCTAACCAACCAGTCTACCGCGGCATAATCTGGAAAATAGATGATCGTGGTAAAATGTGTTGTATTGCCGTTTTTACACATGGAGAAGTTTTTGTTTCCTTGGTCAATTTTAAAGCATGTCAGGTGTTCTCTAATGAGTCTTAATAAAGCTGTCTGCTGCACACGAATGCCGTTAAAAGTAACAACACCTTCTGGTTGCTGTCAACACATCATTCATGAGTCAGGGGAGAAGGAAAGGCTGAGTAGACCTTGCCTTAGCCCGTGGATATAGCCTCGGACCAGGGCCTTTACCACTACGCCTGCGGACTTCAATTTACAATTAAATTTACCATACATTTTCACTAATATTTTAACACATAGTATTTGGAAATATTTTTTTTAATCGAGTGCCAGCCAGACTGGCAGCAAGGGTGCGCTGCTCCACTCTTTCAACTGAACCGCAATTGGGTGTGGAGTCCGACTTCCTCAGTACACACATGTCATAGGAACCCGTTTATAGGGTAGGCAACCATTCACAACCCATTCATACAAGGAAAGGACAAAGACAGGAGAGAGAGAAAGAGAAAGTACATCCATGCCCCGACTGGGATTCGAACCCAGACCTCCCTATCCTTTTGTTTTCTTCGATAAGGATTATTAAATTTCCATTTTTATCATATTATGGGAAAATGTTTGTAAATTTTGATTTTATTACTATTTATATAGTTCAAAAATGTAAAAATTAATGGCAAAGTTATTAAATTCCCTTTTTATTAAACTATATACTATTTTCTCTTTTTTAGAATAACTTCTTTATTTATTAACTTTAAGTCTCTCTATCACAATATTACTACTATTATATAACTTAGCTAGTTTTATTAAATTTTATAATCATATCACTTAATTTACTTTTTAATAATTTTCAAATAAATTAACCTTATATCTTTATCGCTACTATCCTTTTACCACATAATATTTGAAAATAAAATATTATTTCATTAAAGAATTTAAATTTATTAATTTTTTATTTACTAAATTTTTAATTTTTTTTACTTAAGTATTTTATTAATAATTTTTAAATTTTTACAATAATTTCTGTATTTACTAACTTGTAAGCTTAAGTACTTCATTATTGATCAATCGAAATTTAAATGTTAACATATTTAATTGCTAGTATACCATTTATTTATTTTTGTCAGATTTTAGTAATACACAAACATACTTACTTTTACATGATTGTTGCCAACACATGAACTACTTCTAGAATCAAGGTAGTACTATAAGTAGTAGAAAATAAAAACATAAATATACTCAACTGATAAATTAATCTATTATCTTCAAAAAATCCTTCTTAAGGATTATTATAACTTTATGTTTAACTATTATTATAAATTTAAATTGTAAAAGAAACTTAAAATTGTATAACATTCTCACTAAATAAAAATGCATTATTATAATATTGTTATACAAGATAGAGTAAGTTCAGAAAAATGTAAATGGTTAAAGTTAAATTTGTTGTAAAATTATTTGAAAAATGTGTCTATAAGGGATTCTATAAAAACAGCATATTCATATCCCTATTTTCAAATATTATTACTTTTTTCAAACTTATTTTCCTGTGTATGAAAAAAGTATATTATAATTATATTATTTAAATTTTTTTTAACAAAGTTTAGTTATCTTGTAAAATAGATCGGATTATTTAATTTACTTTTAATTGTACCACGTTTCAAAATACTTAACATCATATTTTGCTTTTAGTTTTTCATTCTCCGAAATAAGATTATAATAGCTAGTAGTAGCAGAGGATATTATGTTTGGCAACATAACATTTTAAGGTACAGCTTGATTTTCACGGCGACCATGATAAATCGCAAAATTATACATAACAAAAAGTCGCCAAAATTAAGGAGCCATCATACACACTTTCACTTTCGATTTGCATTCACACCAAGTGAAAAAGTATATTTTTTTCATTTTAAAACATTAAAAAAATGTTGACAATTTTTAATTTATCAATAGTTAAGGAAGATGTTGGAATTTTGTTGTTCCAACTCAAAATGTGGAAAGATTGTGGGGCTCAATGAAGTGTCGAAAAAAATAGGTAAAAAGATACGACTCGTTACCATCTAGAGTGTTATTTAATAGAATTCAAGTGGCAAAAATCGTATGGAAATGAATAGCCATTTGATTTTGTATTGACAGCAATCGCTGAGATGTGGAAGAAACAAATTAAGCGCGAATGATTGTAGCTTGGCGAAAAACTTTTCACCCCGGTCGCCGTGGAAATCAAAATGTACCCATTTTAAATATGCAAATGATACCACTTTCTTCAATTATAGTTTTCTGCTTATCTAGCTTAAAAAATGTCGGAATACTCATATTTTAAAATAAAGTTTCATGTTAAAACTTTTTATTGTTTTGATGAAAATAATTTTATTAATTTACAAAGGGAATTATTTTTATATAATTGTTTACAGTTTAAATTCCATAAGTAGTTCTTAATAATGTCATCGTTAAATATTTTAAATATGAAATTTTTATTACTTTTAATTATTTAAAGAACATTCTAACGAATTAATGTTGATAATTTAAAATAGTAAAAATAAATGTTTATACATATTATCTTCATTATTTATTCATGTTATAACTTTTTACATCTTTTACCTTTAACTAGAAATGTATTATAAGTGCCTTTTAAGGTATTGTTTTCAAATTTATTTTAAGATACACTCACTAATTATATCATTTTATTAAATTTTAGTAATGTACAAATATACTTACCTTTACATCCTTTGTTTTAATCATCTTTGAAACTTGAAATTTAAAATAAAATGTTTTCATCGATGAAAGGTATGAAATTTCCACCTTCTATTATTTTCTAAGAAGCTTTTGATTTTCAAAATACTAAATGTGTTTATTTCTGTCTTCTCTTAAAATTAAAAAAAAATATTAAGGTAATGTCTCTTCAAGTTAAAAAATATTATCAAAATTTTAAAAAAAATTAGAAATCTAATTTTAGTATAATGTTTTACAAATTATTACTATTTTAGTATAATTATTAAAAAACCTTTACTGAATGCTTTACAAATATACTTACTTACATACCATTGTTGGTTGTACCTTTTCGATACCATAAGACTTCAAATTAAACTGATAATAATCTAGTAATATTAGGAAATATGTATAAAATGTTAAATACTTAATATACATATTCTACTTTTCTAAAATTTTATTAAAGTGATATAAATATGTAAAAATATAGGCTTAATTTAGTATATATACTTCAATTAAATTATATACTCATCACGTTTTAAAATGATATTTTATATACTGAAGCATTCATTTTAAGATCTACTCATTACTTAATTTAATTAAAATATATAAAAATTTACAAAAATATTTGCCTTTATATCTTGAACATTCTATTTATAAAAACAAGATAATATGCTCTGATAGTAGAAGAAAATAAGTTGTACTTTAGAAATATAGCAAATAAATTTTTAAACATTCAATTTCAAACATATTTTTACAAATTAATTTATTAATTAATTGTTGATCGTTACTAGGTTAACGTATTGTAATTTGAACGTTACAACAAAGTTTTTCTTCACAAACAAAGAATAACAATTCTAAAGAAAAGTCCATCAGAAACAAATCAATATTCGCGTCAGATTTTTTTAACAGTTTATCCTCTACTATGGTCAAATTTCGTTGGGATTTGAACTGAATTGTTTAATAACCATTGCAAACTTTAAATCTAAAAACTCTAAATGAACTACTAGTTCTATTACCAAAAATGAAAGGCTAACTTTTACAAGAATTCTACATTAAAAGAGGGTTTGAGTCTAGACGACAATTCTTATAATTGTTTTCTTAGCTGAAATAATAAGTTCTAAAGATTCAGTAATAAAAAGTTCTAATAAACAATTCAAAAAATTCAGAAATTTTGCGAAAATTGTTCCAGTACATATCTGTCTTCAAAATCAGATCTCAGACTTCATTGGTTTGGTATTCCTTTTCATAATTAAATAAAAAGAATTTATTTTGTGTCCTTGTCCTCTTAATACCAGATCTATCTAACCAAAGCAGAAATCTGTCTCAACCTACGTTTCATGCCCTACTATGTACACTACGATTGACATTGATTCGTTCTAATCGTACAATAATTCTTACCTAGTGATAAGGAGTCATCATTATGTCCTTCAGTTTGAAGGATAAATTCCAACCTTGAACCCGGTACATTTTTTCAAAAACCGGTCAGAAAAACTTCTCTTCTTTGTACCAACATTCTTCTGAACCATTTTAATGCTTCTGCTGGGGTATCTGATTCCTAAATATTTTGGCAACATTCACATTCCTGATTCAACATTCACATTCAGTGGATAATAAATAAAGACAATTTTTTCTTTCCTCTTTTAAGCTATTAAATGATATTTTTTTGGAAAATGAATTTATAAAATTTATTTTCTTTACCTTCAACAGTTTAATATTAAATGTTTTCTTAATTTATATTTTATTTATATAAATGTTTTTCATATTTTGACCACCCGTTAAAAAAACCTACAGTTTAAGCATATGCTAATTTTTCAAAAATTATTATCCAAAACAAAATTCTTTTATTTCTTAAATAAGAAATTTTTTTAAAAAAGAAATTTTTCGTAAATCTTAATATATACTTTCGATGATAATCAAAATTTTAAAAAGAAGTGAAAATAAAATTGTTATTATATATGCTTATGCTTGCTTATATATATACAGCGATTTGAGTGAGAAATGCGGAAATTAAATATAAATGAAAAATAAAAATTAAAAAAAGAGAAAATAATTGGAAGAAAATAAAAATTAATTATGTATTTGTGTATATATACAGTGATTTGCGTTAGGAATACGGATATTAGTCATCAATTAAACTATTACTTAATTCCTAACATTTGTTGTTAATTTCCAATCGTTGTTAATCTGATTTTACTATATAAAATAAATTTCTAGATATAAATACCCATTTTTAACATGTTTTTAAAAGGCAAATAATATCATTATTACATTTGCAATAGAAATCTAAAATAAATACTTAGTTTTATAATATTTATATATTGATTTATTTACTCTTAATCACATATCATGTGCACCTTATATTTTTTTTAAAAAAAACTAAACATAAACTCTATAATTATTTTAAAAGCAAGTAAATTAGCAAACTATATTTTCTATTAAATGAAATTTAAAACTCAAATTGTAAATTTCGGTTAATAAGTTTCAATTTCTTTCAGGTGGAGTTGAAAAAAATCAAATGAAAATTTTTACTAATATATTTACATTAACAATTAATTGGATAGTTACATTATGAACTCAATAATTACATATCATAATATAAATAACTTATTTAAATATTTTTACTAAGTTCAAAAAGAAGTATATTTATAAATTTAAAACCACACTTATCGATATAACTTTATTGTTAGCGATGATTTGGAGAATTAAAATTTCCGTTTTCTTTAACTACGGTAATAACTGAAGAACGGTAACACATTATGAAATAAAATTAAATTATCGTTTTTAAAATAAAAAAATTATTTATTTATTAAATTAAATAAAAACTGTTACATGTAAATAGTTTACTTTTAACCTTGTATATTAAATTTTATCTTCAGCAACTATCGATTTTATCATAAATATCTTATTTTCCAATTATAAGATACATAAAAATAGTGAATTGAAGAAATAAGAAATTATCAGAAAATATCTTAAAAGGCTTTAATTACATTTAACCTTTTAATCTATAAAACCTAATGAGAATAATTGGATTTAAGTGAAATATATAGAGAAAGTAAATATAAAATATGTATATATATTAATATCTAATTTAGAAGTTATATATTCGACTTTATTTTTACCTGCCGTTTCTTCTTAAAAATGGAGAACAGCTGCTTAGATCTTAAAAAGATTTGCTATGAATTAATGATACTCAGTCTACTAAGAAACAACGTAAATGTCAAATAACTTTGCTTTCACTTGAGAGGAATGCAACTACACGAAAGGAAAGAACGAAAGTGATGCTCCAATCTGAAATCGAAAGTACCCTAACCTCTTCAAAAGGGACCCCTTTTGGAAAAGTGAAGCCGGTTTTCTGTTGGCCAAGGCAAGCCTCTCATAGTTGTTTGATAGCCCGGCTCCGGCCATTACACCCACTGTTGAGTGATAGCCAAAATCAACCAGGTCGTAGTTGAAATGATAAGTGGTGGGCCAGCAGATTCTGGCCCTACAGTTATTGCCCAGCAAAACTAAGACAATTAATTTTATTAATAATCTCGAAAATTACCAATTATAAATGATTATTTTGAGAAATTTGAAAAGTTCTTGATATAATAATGATTCTCAAAAAATTTTCTTCCACATATGAACTTGAATGTACATGTATGAGTCAAAATGAATCTTTTTTATTAGTAATTATTTAATAAAAATTAAATGTAAATTTGTTAAAATCAGTCAAAAATTAAAAACCTTATTTTTATAAAAATTTTTGAAAAGGAAGGTCATTAAAAATAAGGTTGCAAAAGTCTTTCTATGTAACAAATAAAAAATATTTTGGTTATAAAATAATAATGAATTTATATATTGTAGAATATCATTTAATCAGGATTTTATAGGATGTCTTTAAGCATTTCAAAAAACTGCCATAGACATCTGGGGATTAAGTTCCATTGTTTATTTTATAATTTAAAAATGAATACTTTTCCTTCATCAGTGATTAAATATTTTATACCAATTTTGGAGTTGGATTTTACCAGTTAGGTAGAAAGCAGTCGAGTGGGAATCTTCATAATTTATAAGCAGGGGCAGATATTAATACCCTCAATACTTGTGAGCAGCTAATCTCAGAGTATCATTTTATTCGGTGAACACTGCTACCATGACCTGTTTAATGTACTTTAATCGCAGTGATAAATACGATGGATCTTCGATTAAGACGGGATTCGAACTAACTACCTTCCGATAGTAAGAATGATATGAAGCTACCGTGACCTAATATGCTGAAAAGCAAAAATATTAAATCTGACTATTATGGTGCTTATGAAATTGTATGAACCAATCCTGGAAACATCGAAAATGTGTTAGAGTAGTAATAATTCAATGCAAAAATTATCTATTGATTTTATAAATTTCTGTAAAAAAAATTCTTTGAATAAAATTCTTTTCATTGTAGAGGCAAAAATTCAATATAAAAATAAATCAATTTCCAAATAAAAATAATTTTATTAGAAAGCATTTTTTCCTGTAAACTGTGCTGCAAACAAATTCTACTCATAAAGTTTATATTTTTTACAGCAAAAAAAAAAAAAAGAAAAGAAAAAGAAAAAAACTTTTTTCGCAAAACACAGATTTTTATTGTTTGTTCTTCATGTCACGTAATAATGTGTCGTTAAAAGCTGTCATATATGATATAGATAAAAGACTTCAATATAATAAAGACTGCTATAAAATATAATTTTCAAAAAAAGAATTTTTATACAAAAAAAAAAGATTTGTTTCGAGCGTGAACGATCATATGCAATTCAGTTAACTTGCAATTATTGAATAATTTCAATAGATAATCACTTAAATTCTGTAAATTTTTTACATTAATTTTTCATTATAAAGAATTTTTTTAACTAATTTTATCGTAAATTTTTATCAGGTAAACAATGCTTCTCTTTAGACTTTACGCACCATGTGTTCGATTGCATCAATATTTCTTATCAATTTTTAATTTTAATTCATACTCACAAATTTATTATTTTCTTTTTTCTGGAAATCAAGCTCTGCACACAGCTTCACCTATGATATATATATTATTGCTCAACGCCAACATTTTTTAGCGCCAAATTTGGCTAATTTTCTTCGTAAATTACAATAACCTCAGATGTGGGAAATTTCTTGGAAAAACTTCTCCCCAAAAGAATCTCGCTGTTTTATGACAGGGTAGGGAACAGCATCCTTGTCAAGAAAGGCATTAACTTTACTTACTCAAGGGCATATCTGTATATGTAAAAACAGAATGATTTCTGTAAATAAAATGCATTTTCATTGGAAAAAGGACTATGATATGTAATTTTATTTTTAGTTTGTTTATTAACATTTAAAGATAGATTTTAAGATTAAAATATTATAAACTATTCTGTTGTTATTTTGCTTTGTTATATTATTTACTATGATTTTGAAACTGGATTAAAATTATAACAATGTATTCAAAATTAAATGAAATTAACATAAAATTGTAACTGTTTACAAGTTTACAAAAAATTAATATTTTTCAATGTAAAATAAAAAAATTAATAATAAGAAAACATGTTCATCTGAAAATAACACAGTATTTTGAGACAAATAAGTTAATCATATTTGAAATCGTTTTGTAAATTATATCTGTGAGTTTTTACTTCTAGAGAAGCATTTAGACATTCATTTTTGCATCTCAACTTAAACTAAACTTAAGTAGTTGAAGAAAATATAAAAAATGCTCTTTAGTCAGACGAGATACAACTAATAAATGTAATACTGGAAGCTTTATAAAAATTTTTATTTTGTTATTTAAAAATTTCCTATAACATTGTGTCTAATTAGAATTTTACTATAAATTTTGAGATATTTTTAAGAATTTTTATTTGTTGTAAGAGTTTAGTCAAAAAACAAAACTCTTTTATAACAAAACAAATGATACTAACAATACAAACATAAAAGTTGTACATTTATATTTAAGCAACTGAAAGTTTTCTATAGTGTATTCATTTTACGTACACGAATTTTGTCTAACAAAGTTGTAAAGCGAGATGCAAATGCCGTTACTTTTGATAACAAAGATTTGAAAATAATAAAATATGAAGAATGAGAAAAGATTAAATTAGATTTTAACATTTTAAAAATATAATTAATAATAGTAGAGGATGTAAAGCCTTATAATGGACCTTCATTATGTGTAAAATGAAATCTTATATGTGGAAATCAGAACTACAAATCGTAGTTTTTATCGTTCTGGTTCAATTAAAATATAATATATTGGTTCCATTCCGTTCCTCCAAAAATAACTGTTTGCAGTTTAGTTTCAAATGAATAATTTGATATGAATATTTAATACAAATAAAAATATTCATAAAATAAAATTATTCATTTGAAACTGAACCGCAAACCGTTATTTTCTATCATGAACAAAAAATGTAATTCTACCAAAATTAAAAAGATGTTACACTTTTAAATGATCTACTATGTGAATTGATACAATTAACCAGCATATGAGAAAAGGGGTGAACAGCGAGCATTGGTTTTGTTATCCATAACAAAAATCGGATTTCATAGTTATGCTAAATGAATTATTCATGATTATGTCGATTCATTTATTATCATCGATTGTTGCTCACATGGTGATCTTGACTTTGCAATAATCATGTAAAAATATATTTACATATTCAATTATCTTATAAAAATTGCCTTTAATTGTTCAAATATTTTCTAACATGGTTTCACTGAGATTATTTTTGTTATAGAATGTATAAAACAAATAAAAAAGAATGCAAATAATAAATATAGATATACAATCAGTGGTGTTGTCGAGCCGGAACGCTCCGGAACGTCGTTCCGGTACTTCCTTTTTGAAAAGGAACGCGTTCCGGAACTAAAGGTGATTTCTGATAACGAGAATTGGCTGACGTAATGAAAAAAAAATTTCCAGTCATTATGCACCAGATTTAATTTAACATCACCGATGCGATGTATCAATGCATTTAGAGATTATATTGATACTGGAGGCAAAGTAATTCCTGAAGATGTAGAAATCTGAATTCAATACATAAATATTGTACCTTGCAGTTCGGCAGAGTGTGAGCGCGGATTCAGTAATATGAATATTATTTTAAATGAACAAAGAAATAGAATATTAATTGAAAATCTTGCAAATCTTTTATTTATAAAAATGAATGGCCCACCACAACAATTATTTAAACCAGATGATTATGTAAAAACTTGGTTAAGGTTTCATCGTTCAGCGGATGACAACAAAACAAGGAAAATTCAACCACATGATCCTGAACATAATCCTATTTGGAGTATTTTATAAAAACCATTAGTGTTTTCATGTATTGTTAAAAATATTTGTCCAATATTGTTTCAGTATCTACTATGCGTATTTTATAATTTGTTAACTAATTTTTATTAAGCGTTCCTATTATTGTAATAAACATATATATATACACACACAAAATGGGTTTCGTAATCATTTTCGTTTCCTTTCTTTTTTATGCTATATACAGGGCCGATCCTGGCGACAGGCGAAAATTGGGAGAAATCTCCCCCCTTCCCCGTCGTCAAATTTGGGACACGAGACCGCACAGAGCGGCCGCCAACCCAGGATCGGCCCTGTCTATATAATTATGTATATATACGCGTTCCGGTTTAAAAAAATTTGCACAACACCACTGTATACAATTAAATATGAACGAGTGCCAGCAATTAATGGGGATAAAACCTGTTAATAATGAAATATCATAAAGTATACACTTGATACTTTTTCTCGACATTGCAATTATACTTATATGTAAATCAAAACAACCTTCATTAACAGCACCAAAGATTTTTCTCAGAACTTTTCGTTAAAAGATAGATGTTCTTTAGAATTGAAGATTTTATAGGGTGGAGTTGTGATGATTTTTATTTGGCCAGCAACAAAGTTAGTTTAAAAAATGATTTTTTTCTTTGTTTTTTTATGGTGCTAATGATTTAATCTACATCTATATATTCTGATTCATCAAGTTAGTGAAGAACGTTATTTTCTGAATAAATCACATTCAAATTATGTTTATTAATTATAACTATTGAAAATACTCAAAATGTACAAACATTATGTGATACTGTCAGATACATTTATCTTGAATTAAGGAAAATATAACTACAATTTATAAGGAAAATACATCTACATTTATATTGAATTAAGGAAAATATAACTACTTTTTTCTACAAAAGTGATTTAAAAAATTTTTCTACAAAAGTGATTGTAAAATCACAAATAATGGTTGATAAATTGAAAAATTGTAAAATAACTGGAAACAAAATAGGTAGTATTTTACCATAATTATTAAAAGCATTTTTGACCTAATAACTACAAATTCAATAACTAATTTTTTGCTTGTATTTCTTATTCTATAATTGTTTAGTGTGGCATATTAATTTTGTTTTGTTCAATTCTAAAATATTGTAAGTGCACAGTTATAAGAAAATGTGAAATATTTTTTTCAATAATTAACAATATAAATAATGTAATAATCTTATAAATTTGTTCTTTTTAAGATAAAAAAAAATGTAATCTTGAGGAAATAAATTCTGTTCATTTTCTATTTCCTTTCTTAAATGTGGAGTAAAGAAATAATTTCTTTAACACACAAATGCTAAAATTTTGCAAGCACAATTATGAAACACAAATTATCTTATAATAATCTCTTATGTAATTCTAATAAATAGAACTTTCAATAAAATACATAGTTGAAAATAAATTATTTAGATTACTATAAAGGAGAAGAAACTACTAACCTCAGACGGCTGACTCATCATAACTGTACTCAAGCCTTTTTTTATGAGGTGTTGGGTCTACACCATAAGCCCGATTACCAAGAACTGTCATGAAGTCCGATTACTCGGAACTATCATGAAGTCTGATTACCAGGAACTGTCATGAAGTCCGATTACCAAGAGCTGTCATGAAGTCCGATTACTAGGA
>JAPDSC010134733.1:0-10370 GCA_026290005.1 Latrodectus geometricus
ACCCACACAATTTGCCTGACTATATCTTCAGGTACAGCCAGAGAAACAAGTATTTACATCATTGTAAATTTCAAAGCTATTCATCAAAGGCATACTTAATTTAATGATAAGTTGTCTTTGGTTAGATTTAAGAAATTTACCATGGTAATCAGGTGACAATAATTTTAAGGCTATTATGAAAGAAAAATTATAATTCTGAACTCGGTGAAAATGCGCTTTAGGTCTATGCTTTGTGCGCTTTTTTCTATTAAAGGAACTACTTTGATATACCCACCAAACGGAAATTTGGCGACTTTTTTTCTCGTCAAGCAAAATACCTGTTTTTGGCGACTTTTTTCTCTCGCCAAGATGTATACTTTATAAATACAAATAATTAATGCATAAAAAACTTTTTAAAAAAACTCAAAAAATGGTACAAAATACTAGAAAATACTAAATTTGGCAACAGCAAAAACCTAAAAGCTGAAAAAACCTAAATTAGCAACACCAAAATAAGAAACAGCAACCCTAAAAAGTCCGTAGGGAGTGCCAGATTTGGCCTCCTAACTTTGATATACCCATTTTGGGGGGGGGGGTATATCAAAGTTGTTCCTTATTAAACTTTAAAATTCTTGTTAAACACTTAATTTTAACTTTAAATTATTAATTACATTATATGAGTAAATTCATGGATTCCGAAAAAGAATAATAATAATTAAATGAATGAAACTTACCCTAGATGACTTCATTGCCTGAAAAACATTTTTCAGAATAAAAAAAAAATCTATTTATTTAAAAGTTCTGGGTTCTTTTTAAATTTACATACACTGACACTAGTATTAATTTTGTCATAATTTCCTTTATAAAACGAAAAGCAGCAACTAGATGGATTTATTCCGCAGTTTTTGATAAAATATACAATCTAACAAGGAAAATGAATAAGGAAAATAAGAAAATATTCAAAAGTCCTCACGTTGTATGTATCTTAGCAAGTTTTACGGGCTGTATCCCAGTGTACGGTACGCTATTTTTATACAATTAATATACTAATACAATATACAATTATATAATATAAAATTATATTATTTTATACAAATAATATAATTTTATACAATATTATATACAATTAATTATAATTGTATATATGCATACCGATGTATATATGCATTCCGTACAAGTAGTGTACCGTTCACTGGGAATTAACCGTTTTACGTTGAAAATGTATGAATTCCCTTATTCCAGATCAACGATATAGGTCCTCCCTTCGTGAAATCATAGCCACTTCCTGTTCAGGACTTGTATTTCATGGAATATTGGCTCAGGTCTTGTTTTCTACTTCTATTTAAAAATAAGGAGGGTGAAAATGCGCTTTAGGTCCCCTACTCTGCTAACTTGGCGAAGGTGTGCTGTGGGTACCCCGTACTTGGCGGGTTTTCAAAAACGCTGTTGCGATGGCGATAATATTATACGATTTTAAACGGTTTTAAACTAATTAGCAACTAATGAAAATGACCGATTTTTCAAACTGAAACTAATTAACGACCAATGAAAATGCTAAAAGAAAAAACCAATTAATGAACATACGCGAAAAAGCGCAAATTATTTCCTCCAGAGGTTGCCATATAGAGTTCAATAGGTATAAAAACGTCTCGTTTACAACGATTGGTGTATTTATCACCAAATTGGCAGAGTAGGGGATCTAAAGCCCAGATTAACGATAAGGAGCATTAAACATCAATTGCCCAAGTATTGAAAGTAGGTGCTCATTTCCAAGAACTCTAAAAATCCACCAACAGCTTTTCTTGTTTACTAGGCGTGTTGCTATGCCCATATAAAACTTCACAATGTAATTTTAAATTAACAAGAAATATTAGTCTGCTACTTCATTTGCAATCCTTTTATCAAAAATGATGAAAAATATACCTATTAATTAACTAACTTTCTACAATTCATCACTGATTTTAATTATAATTGAGCAATTGATTTGATAAGCATAGTTCAATTTCGAGTCATTCATTTTTCAGATACAGAAAAACAGTGTTCCTATTTCGAAAGGAAGAAACTGTTTTGAAATTTTATAAGTATTATGTTAAATACATTTCACGTGCCAGTAAAAATTTTATTTGTATACGTATACAATAAATAAGCCATCATTAATGTATTTTTTGAAATGAAGTGAAGATCTGTCATTGTGAAATGTTTTCCTTCAGTTGAAGAGCTAGACTTGAGGTATCCTCGAATTTAATTATAGATGCAGTATGCAGTTGCTGTTAATCAAATTTTTATCTGTGTTTTTGATTCGTCATGACTAATAATTTATAACTCTTCTAATATTTCGCAATGTCTTTATAGAAGTTCTGTTTTACATAAAATAATTTTTTGATTGCTAAATTAAAACAATAACATGACGTAAATAATTATTCGTTGTTTACTATTTGTTGATCAACAAGGGAAGTCTATTTTGAAGTTTTTCAGATTGAGCTATTGTTTTCATTATTAGATCCTTTATTGATATTTCATACTTAATTTTTGGGCAACAGGAACTTATATTTTCGATTAATATGAGTGATGAAAGTTATCTTTTATTGAAAGTTTTTTTGCAAAGATGAATTATGTAGGACACCTATGATTATAACTTCATTACAGACAGTCGTCGAATGTTTGGAATGCGGCCAAAAGTTTGAGCGAAGCATGTTAGAAAATGCTTTGCCTATTAATGATGAACGTGAGATGGAATGGGCCACCAGTCTGTTCGTAAAGAGAATGCTGTTTTCCAATTTACTACCTAAAAGAGGACCAGAATTGACCAAAGTTCTGGGTCTATCAAATTACGACTGTAAATTGCTATCTCCTTTACTTACTAAATATGGAATGGATAAAACAACAGGACAAGCTAAACTCTTGAAAGATATGGACAAAGGTGATATGTTTGATTGCAGCTTGTTTGGTGATAGAGCTTTTCTGATTGAACCCATGCATATTACAGTTGCTGGATATGGTAGGGATGTAACAGGAAGTATGAATTATTTATCAGAAACACTAAAACTTATTACTGAATCTAATGATGGAGAAGAGCGTCTTATACCAATCCACACTGATGGAGATGGCCACTGCCTTGTTCATGCCATTTCCAGAGCTTTAGTTGGAAGAGAATTGTTTTGGCATCCATTAAGATGTTGTTTGAAAAAGCATTTTGAAACTAACCTTGAGCAGTACAAGGTATATTAAACTTTTGATTTATTTTTTAAAATAAAATACTTGTTCAAATAAAAAGAAAATTTTTAAAGGATTTAATCAAAAAATTTTATGAAAAATTATAATGATTGTGTTAGATTTATTTGTTTTGAATACAAAATATGGTGAAAATGCGCTTTAGGTCCCCTACTCTGCCAACTTGGCGAAAGTGTGCTGTGGGTCCCGTACTTGGTGGGTTTTCAAAAACGCTGTTTCCATGGCGATGATGGAATACGATTTTTAACTAATCAGCAACCAATGAAAATGACCTATTTTTCAAACTGAAACTAATTAACGACCAATGAAAATGCTAAAAGAAAAAACCAATTAATGAGCATGCGCGAAAAAACGCAAATTATTTCCTATGGAGGTTGCCATAAAGAGCTCATTGGGTATAAAAACGTCCGGTTTATTACGCTTTGTGCATTTATCGCCAAGTTGGCAGAGTAGGGGACCTAAAGTGCAGATTAACGCAAAATACTTTACCACTTCTGTACTCGGCTAACTATTGGTTAAATTTTGGTATCTCACATTGTATTATCTGATAATCATTGTAAATGGTAATCTATTTTGGTAAAACTACACTTAAAAGTGTATTATTATTTAGTGATGAATATCTATAAAAGAGAGCCATAATGAAAAAACAAACTATATATTATAATTATAAGAATATAATATACATTATAGAAAAGTTTTTTATCATAATTTCATTGCACCAAATATCACCAGGAATTAAATTCTAATAGTGACACAATATGCGATGAAGCTGTTTATTCTTGTTCATTTTCATATTGGAGTTTTAAAGTGTAAATGATTTAATAAAATAATAATATGCTACTTGTTATAATTTATCAGTTAATTATATTTTTCAAAGGAATCATAATTATTATTGAAACAATGTAGAAAGTTTTTAACTTCCTGAATTACATTAAGTGTTAAATATTCATTACATTGAATAAGATATTTTTTATCTACAAAGTGCCATTATTTATTAACTTTTTGCAAGTTTTCTCATATGTAATTTCTGGCAATTATTTGCATTTTCTTTAATTAACATTTGTTGACAATTTTAAACAAAAATTTCTGATATTTATTTAGTTCTTTTCTGCTTGGAGAGGAGGAAGGGATCTTAATGAAATATTTTTCACAAAAAAAAATAGGCAAGAAGATATTTATATTTGCTTTTAAAAAATCTGTAAAAAGTAACAAAGAAATTGAAAGCTGCACAAATAAACATTGACAATCAACAGAAAATGAAATTTGAAACATGCAACCTCTGATGTTAAGAAAAGAAATTCCTTGTTATATTATTTCATCTTATTTTGCAAATTTTTGAAACTCACTGGTCATTTTATTCCCAACTACCTTGCAGCCCTGCAAAATGGAAAAGTACCTTTTCAAATTTTATTTATGTGATATATAGTATTGCCTTTTGAATGAAATTTGAGAATGTTAAATAATTTTGCTTTTGCATTCAGTTATTTAACAAATTTAACCTTCTGCATAGTATTAATTGATAGGTATCTGTATAGTAAAAAATGATCACAAAATAAATGTTCATATAAAACTTTTTATTATAAGTTTAATGTAAACTGGGAAGATTTTTAGTTTAAATGATTGCATAGATATTTTTTAATTTTATTTTTTATTTCTACTATTTTTCTTTTTGTTTTCTAGCAATTATTTAAAGATTTTATGCAGCCTGAAGATTGGCAAGCAATCATTGCTGAAAGCGATCCAGACTTTAAACCACCTGAAGGAGAATTGCATGGTTTAAGTAACATGCATATATTTGGCTTAGCAAATGTTTTGAAAAGACCTATTATATTGTTGGATTCTTTGGAATGCATGAAAAAATGTGGTGATTATTCAGGTATAACTTATTTTTTTTTGCAACTTTCATTTGTATGATTTTAAAGGTATCAATCAAATAACCCTGTTTGATACAACAATAAATGTAAACCATATTGTCTTTTTATATACTTTATTTAGTATCTTGGATAAAGTTTACTTAAGCATAACTCTTGATTTTTTTATCAATATTTTGATGCTAGGATAGGTATCAAAATGTTTATAGCAAAATGGCAATCCTAAAACTATGTTAATTAAAATGCTGGAATACCAAGGTTACCAAAAATGACATTTGAGCACCAAATTATTTGGTAACCAAAGGGTACCCTAATCTACATTTTACCCAGTATCTCATTAATTTTATATAACTACAACTAATATGATCTACAAATCATACTTCATTTTATTTTACACTAATAACATAACTGGGGCTACTTAAATCTAAACTAAAATGAATATGCAGAACTATTAGGTTGTCTATAAATTAATCAGCAATGCTTAACAAAGCTTTAATTTAAAAATCCCATGTTTATCAAATTTAAATTAGTGAAGTTTGTTTTTGTATTATAAATTTAATATTATGAATAATGAAATTTCTAATCACAGATGTGAAAGTTTTCCTTAAAAAATGATTAAATATTAGTTTTAGGTGATTAAATATTAGTTTTAATTATTAATTGTCAGAACAAACTTGCTGTCCATTGGAAAGAAGCAGGGAAAATTGAGAAGATATCCGATGCTAATTATGTTATCTGTCTTGAAAGACAAATTGTGTATATCATGTAAATATGATAAAACCATATTACATCAGAGTTAATAAACTTAACATGATTGATGAAATCGAAGGAGATATTGAACTGGAAATACCCCATCTGCAGATCCTAACAAATTAAACTTTTCAGAAGTTTTAGAAGAAAGTCAGTTAGAGAAAAAATTGTCACAGAAACAAATAAAAATTTAAAAGAAATATTATGGAAATTTTCTGCTCGTTTCTCCATCAACTTTAAAGAAACTAACTTAGTCATAATATAGAACTAATAAATGATGAACTAGTAAGAGTAAAATATAAGCTTTCTCCTCATGTGACTGAAATTTTAAGAAAGAAATTCAGAAAATGCTTGATATCAAAATAATAGAACTTGGTGAATCGGATTATACTTAACCTATGATTTTCATAGAATCTGCTGGAAAAGAACTATGTCCTTGTATAGATTACCTCAAACTCAATGCAATAACTAAGACTGAAAATTGTCCTTTACCCAATAAAAAATATTGTGGCAAAAGCAAAATATATTGCTTATTAAACCTTGCTTGAGAATATTTTCAAATACTTTTAACTAGAAGAAAACGTTATGCAACATTTGTGACTAGTTTTGGAAGTTTCTGAATATTATGTTTACCTTTTGGACTTAAAAATGTGCCATATTTCTTCAGTAAAGTCACACTAAAAATATTAAAGGACTGAGAAATTTGCTCTCTTGTATCTTGATGATATTGCAGTTTTTAATAGAATCTTGGGAAATCACATTAAAGATCTATCATTTTTGGACAGAATACAGCTATTGAATTAATGTCTTGAGCTTTCCAAGTATAAGCTCATGCAGAAACATGTGAAGTGTCTTGGTTATGTAGTAGGTCAAGCTTTTAGAATACTTGATGAAGTGGAAGTTCAGACCACTAAAGAATACCCAACCTCAAATACAAAGTTGGAAATTAGAGCCTTCTTGTGGAACTCCTGGGATATTACAATCATTATAGTCCTATGTTTTAAATAATTGCCTCTCTTTTTACAGATCCTTTTTAGGGACTTAAAAGAAAGGGGAAGATTCAGTAGACTGAATCTTGCGATAATGCTTTCCAGAAACTTAAGGAACTGCTATGTAGTAACCAATATTATTTCCCCCAATTTCAAATAACAATTAATCATCCAAACTGGCGCATGTGATCATGGAATAGGGATAATTTTATCCCAGTTTGATGACAATCAAAACAAACATCCTGATTTGTATCTAAGTAAAAATTCACGCACAGTGAAAATAAATATATTACAGAAAGAAAATGTGCAGCTGTGATATATGCTATCAAAAAATTGCATTCTCTCTTGATTGTCATCACAAATTTATCATTCAAATGGACTATAATCCATTAGCATGTATTCATTTGAATGCTAATACTAATTGTAGACTAATTCGCTGGGCACTCAGCCTTATAACTTTAAAACTGTTCATCGTAAAAGAATTTTACACAAAAATGTAGATGTATTAAGTTGGTTTAAATTTTGTTTCATGTTTTTAAAATTTTTTTACGCTTGTACATTATTAGTATATTTCAATTCTCGTTTAGAAGTTTAATGTGTTTATTTGGACTGGTTACTTAAGGTTTGTGTTTTAAAGAGATAAGTGCTCTGGCCTTATTTTATATGATCTCGGTTTTGATTTCCGGGATCAATTGCTAAGATTGTTTCTGGAGGAAGAGACTATCAAGTGTAAGCAACAGAGTGCAATGATATTGCTGATGTTCAATATTTTTGTTTTTGTTTTTTCAATGTTGCATGTTTTTGCATTAAGTAAATTTATTTGTTACTTTCACTACAACCCTTTACTCCTTAATTTAATGTGAATTCATCTTGATTTTACTTTTTTTATTTTTATAACTGGATTATAAGAGTTTTTTTTACATAAGACAAAGTTTGAAATAATAATTTAGTATTTGATATTTTTTAAGTTGTACATAACAATTTGTTCTATATTTTTTAATATCATAGTTTTATTTTGAAATATAATTTTGTTTTGACTATATAATAAAAAAATTTCTTTAATAAGTGAAGCCATCTTGACTTGGTTTTACAATATGGTTTCAAAAATACAAAACATTTTATTGCTCATTATAAATTGTATTAAAATTAAGCAGACAAAACAAAGCCATAAATAAAGTTTTTAAAAAATATTTAATTATTAATTAAATCATAAAACAGATAAAAAAATTGAATGTCATGTCAAAATAATGCATTGATTGTTTTGTAAAGCACTTTTTGCGCCATATATAACCATTAATGTGCAGAAGGAAATGACTTCCTTAATAATTTACTTTTTGTAATTTAAGTTTTTTTTTTTTTTTTTTTTTTTTTTTTTTTTTTTTTTTTAGAATCAAGGAATACAAACAGTTTACTTAATTATTGTTTATAATTAATGGACTATATTTTTTTTATTCTATTTATTTTTTATAGCTCTCTTTTTGCCTGGTTTTATTCGTCCTGAAGATTGCAGAGGAAAGAATAACACTTTAAATAAACCTATCTGTATAGCGTGGAGTAGCTTTAGTCATAATCATTACATTCCTTTAGTTGGCATTCAAAAAAGTAAGATATAAGCATTAAATTTTACTTATAGGGTATAAAATTTTTCTTTATACTACCAAAATTTTATTGCAATATTGAAGGCAAACATAGGTTTGTCATGAATTTCATTAAACATTTTTTGTTTTAATTAACTTGTAATTTAATTAGGTATACTATTTTCTTATAAGGAAATTATAAATGTTTAAAAAATCATTTCAGTTGGCTCTTTAACAAAATATATTGTCTTATGCATTATTTTTATAATTTGGCATGTATGGTTTTTGATTGAACTGTAAAATCTTATGCTGCAAAATGATATAAATTTGCATTGTTAAATTATAGGAAATACCCAATTCTTTCCAGAAAACAAGATTGAAAACCGTCTTATTACATCTAACAAAATAAAAACCTCAAATTTTTCATAAATTCAGGGACAACCTCATTCAAAGCTCCTTTTAAAAAGAAGCAAGATCCTTTTTCCCAAAAATAAACAGGCTTTTTTAAAACTAAAATCACACAGGCATATCATGCTCAATTTGATTTAACTAATCAGAATACTCCCTTTGTTACTTAAAGTAAAATTTGAGTTTTAAATTTTTTTTTTTTTTAAATTACAAGAAATAAAATATATTGAAAAAACATTTATAAGGACAACTTATAAATGAATAGATAACAGTAGGTTAAAATAAGAGATCAGGAAAACTTAAAAAATTTCAGTGATTAATTATAAAACAATAATTAAAAATTAATGGTAAAATCCTAGGAGCCTGCCAGTTTAGCATGATTTTTCAATTTTCGTACCAAGTGCTGTGCAGTTTTCATCAACCAAATTACATCACTTGGCAGGATATCCAGTTTCCAAATCCTCATATCCTTTAACACATTGACTGCTTATCACGCTGTAGCGCGTGGCGATATTGCTGAAGAGCCAATCACGCGCCAGCTCGTGATGTGTGGTAATGTCTTAGTAGCCAGTCATGCTCTGGCGCGGAATCCACTTTTGATTGTTCATTTTCTAGTTTATCTGGCAATGCTTGTAGAGTATTTCTGCTGGTATTGGCATGGAGATATGATTAGAAACTATCTGTAAATATTTAATTTACAAATATAAAATAATAATATTTCATTAATAATTTTAAATCATATTTCCAATTATTTGTATGTTGGCTTCTGGGTACAACCTGATGTCAAGGCATTAACTATCAACCCCATCTCTAGAGATTGGCAGTCAATGTGTTAAACTTAAACCTTGCTATCTTATCCTCTTTTAAATTTAAGATATCAAAATTTTGAATCTTTCATTATAATTACTTACTACAGAAATAGTAAAATACTAATAACTATTTTTGAAAGGATTGCATATTAAAAGACAGATATCCACTAAATATCATGTAATCTACTGTTGAAGACAAATGGCAATGAAGTTAAATCTACAACTTAAATAATATACATTTTTATGAAAGTTTGAGTATAAATTAACAAAACAATGGTGTTTCTCTTAAAAAAAAAAAAAAAAAAAAAAAAAAAAAAAAAAAATATTTTTTCCCTGGCAACACAACTGGGAAATAAAGCTAAATCAATGATGTTGATAACAAACATTTTTATTAAAAAATCTTTACAATTACAATTCAATTCACAATTACAATTCAGTTGCAATTACAATTCATGCGGTAAACCTAAATACTTGTCAAATATTTTTACCAAATACTCAGTAAATAACTTAAATGATTACATACAGCAGTAATTTTATTCAAATAATACAAAGTTAAATTACTCATCATCACTTGCAGAAATAAAAAAATGCAAATTCAAATTATCACTATCCATACCTTTTACTTCCTATGCACTAATACTAAAATTCAAAATTTTCAATTTGATAAACACTATTAGAATAGAATAAAATATAATAGTATCTGAAGTTTACTATATATATATATATATATATATATATATATATATATATATATAT
>JAPDSC010134744.1:467-22166 GCA_026290005.1 Latrodectus geometricus
ATATATATATATATATATATATATATATATATATATATATATATATAAGGTATAGATAGATAGTTATTTGTAATAAAGATGTGAAACCCAAAGATTAATTAAAATTGTCAAATAATATCAGCTTAAGCTGCATAAAAATTTAAATGCGATTAAAAATAAATAATATCTTTTAAAATCCAGCTTGAGATGACTGTTATTTTTTTTTATTTTTTTTGTCACATAAACAAGATTGAATAGAAACAATTATTTTTATTCGTAATTAACTTTTACTAGACCAAATTTATTTTATAGCACATTGATTTAATAATATACGTTAGTTTTTTTAATAATTATCTTTCAGAATTTTTTATTTTTGATTTTAGTTTTAAATACTTTTTACACGCTATTTTTGTTGATTCTTCGAAAACGTTCTAAATACTTTTTGCCAATTACTTATTCAATTATGATAAACAATTATGACAAACAACTATGATAAACACGTTTCAGTATGTACAACCATTTGCAATAGACTTTAAGAAATATTTTTTAAATAGGTTCTACTTACATTTCATCCACTAACATATGTTATTTAAAATATAGAATAATTTTCCTAACATTAGTTCAAAGCAGAAATTAAAACTTAAGCAGAAATATTCTGCTATCTAGTTAGAATTTACTTTTGAATATTGATAATATTTGAAATAATTCAACAGCAGCAAATTCCCTAACGAGAATATAAATTACACAATGCGAATTAATCAAGTTTATTTCAGATTCCAAATGTAAACTTTTGCCTTTGTAAAGATTAGTATGTAAACATAGTAGCGTTGATTAATTAAACGTTTTCGTTGTTACCTGCATAATGGCATGGGAGATGCAAACGTCTAATCAACACTCTTCAAAAAGAAGAAGCAGATTCTCATTACAGAAATGTTTGCTATTAATCATGTACAATGTTTAGAATTTCTACTAATCATGCTTAACTTGGAACAGGTATGAAGTTTAAAGGAATATAATCATTTGCATATTAGAAAGCGCATTTCAAATTTAAAAATTAAGTATTCTTAAATTATCTATACCTTAAAGAATATAAAAAGAAATGAGTGATACTTCGCATAATTTCAAAACCTGATATTTTAACACCGAATCAATGTTGATACTACAATAAGGTCAAGAACAAATGGAAATTGCAAGTGTAACTAATTCTAAGTAACAGATATATAAAACATAAAGTGTAACATTGATACAAAATTAAAAACTTCCTATTGTTTTATAAATAATTCAATCACCTACTTTAATATCTAGAGAGAAAATTATTGTCAGTTCGTTTAAATCTGGGCTATTGCAGTAAGGGTAAAAAGTTAAGTACAATATATGGGGCATTTCTGATTTTAATTTCAAAATTATGAAAATATTATGATTGGGCAACATTGTTTTTATTTTCATTGCAGCAGGCAACTACAGACTTTATCCTTATGCCGTACAGAGTTCAAAGAAACAAAAAAAAAAAAATTAAGAATACTTAAAACGTAAAATCAGGTTTTGCAAACTGTTCAAAGAGTCTCTAACCTCCCAGTATCGGGAGTAGATACAGTTCTCAGTTAGAGCTGAGCAAACGGAGATATGGTCAGCATCCATAATAACACAACTATGGCAGAAGGGGCAGGTAGGACTATCTACCCAATTGAAACGGAAAAGGTAGGCATATAAACAGTCATGTCCAGATATCAGTCGAAAGGCAGCCACTGCGTTACCTCTTGGAAAGTCGGAAAGGTGAAGAATGGCATTTCTCCATGGTTTTTCTTTTGTTCCATCTTTTAGTAATGACATGTGGATTGTCTTAAGCATTTGATTAATTTTTCATGAGACCGACTTACCGCCAACCAGATTGCATGGGGGTTACTCGCGTCCGTAGCATTCCTTAAGCTACACGTGCTCCCCTGGTGGTGCTAAACGAGTAACAGTTTTGCAAACGAGATCATCATTGGAATTATTTTCTTATGTCTTTATCTGATTTTGGGGATTCTATTAGAAATTGGGCAACAGAGTATGTTCTATTAGAACTATTGATTATTTTCATATGTTTCTAGTAATAGAGAATTATTTATAAATTCAAACATAAAAATTTTCTCTTCTTACTATTTTCAATTGTAACTAATTTTATATAAGAACTGCTTAGAAATATAAATAAGGGTGAATTGATTAGAGAAATTATTTACGGAGAAGTACAATATAAATAGTTAATGGCATTTGGTTATGGAACAAAATTTCTTTATTAAATTACAAGTGGAGTAATTATTAAATTATGATAAACAATGTGGATTAAAAAAACTGTCTGAAAGCTGATGTTCATGACAAAGTTCTTGGAAATAGAACGAAGATAATTAAAATAGTTCGTAATTAATACTAATTATAGGTAGTTCTTTGTTTTCAGATAGTTAATTATTACTCTGAATCATTTACAAAAATATTTTATAAGCTAAATCGATTAGAATTAACCATCCTCTAAAATATAAGGAGGACAAAATTTTATTAAATGAGGTTTTTACAAATTTCGTATTTTGAACATATTATATCACAGTTAAAATTATAAAAACAATATATTGAAAAGTATATAAATTTAACCAATAAAAATATTAAATTAAATATATGACTGCAGCTAATAAAGTGAAATTATTTAGTTTCCAAAAAATATCTGTTTATATTATAATTGAATTATATTAATTGTGTACATAATTACACACAATAATTTAAGCTATTTGAAATAATGAAATATAATGTAAGTATTTAAATTATAGTATTTCAAAAAATTGTTGTAATAATGCATATGGTAAATTTGATTCTACATTACTATCTCAAATTTTCAAGAATCTATTTTATTAGGAAGTTAAAATTTTCTCTTAAAATAAGGTTTCAAATTATGATGCAGTGGAGCTTTTAATCTATGAAGACATAAATATTTTTATCCCTTATTGGTAGTTATCAATAAGGGTGATAAAGTATTTTATAAAATGCTTTATTTAAACGTCATTTAAAGCTGAAAACTGTTGAGGGAAAATTGATACATACTTGTTACAGAATGGTTTAAACAATTGTTATACCTGTTACTTATACCTCTATTGATATATACTGCATATCAGTACTAATTAATCGATAAATCAGTCCAATGATTATTGGTAGAAAATATAAATGAAACAAACAATATATTTCTTAAACATACAATTAGTTTCAACTGGAGTAAAATAAGTATAAACTGTAGTACATCGAAGTGGTAAATATTAAATATCTTTACTTTAATAAATAATATTTATGTTTAAACTAATGATCTCTTCCGTGAAAGTAAACAATTTATCCATGACTTTCAGTTCCATGTAAACAAAAGATTCTAAGCATTCCAGCTAATAACGCTTATTATTTATTGAGAGCAAAAATCTAATCTTTCTTCCCTTTTTTTTGTGTTGGTGTAATACTTAAATATAAAATAAATAAGTTATTTGCAATTGTGTGATTAATACGCATTTAATTTTAGACATTAACTATGAAATTTGATTTGGTTTAAAGTTGGTTGATTGAATTTTATTAGGAAAAGTTAGTTTAGGTAAAAAAACTGTTTTTCTATTTGCCTAAATTAGACGATAAATTAAATAATATACGTAAAGTAATTACAAGTTGAAACAAAAATGTAATGAGATAGAAATCAGTTTTAAATAACATATTTGTGTTTACACAATAAAAGATATACAAATATCTTAAAAATTAAATTAACTTAACATAAATAAATAAATGAATTAATTTTAAATGAATAAAGCATATTAAAAAAATCTGGATAAATTATGATCGATTTTGATTTCACTCAACACACTATTTTTTTAAATTTTTGTCAAGCTGTTTTTATAATTTTATTGATTTGTTTCTAGCATAAATTATAAAGTTTCCTTGAAAACGCTATATTAAAATAAATTTGTTCTAAATATCTAATAGTATTCTAAATATCTAATAGTTCTAAATATCTAATAGTTCTAAACTCTATAGTACGAGCTGAAATGTGCTTCACCAAATATATATGGTTAAGAATATTCTTCTGTCATGAAGATAGGGGGGTTTTTACAATTCATGTATTTGTATTGTGTTTAAATAATGTTTGTAAGCTGGGTAATATAGATCTTAACTCATTTCAAAGAGGAAAAACAATTATAAGTCATGATGATAAAATAATAATATTTAGATTTTATGTCCGTAATACATTTATGTATTTTTAAAAGCTTGTATCAAGAAACACATTTCTTCAAAACACGCTTGGATAACGTAACTAAGTTTATATTTTTCAAAGCTCACTTTTATTTTCCTTAAACTATATCACATGTAAATGTAACGAAATGTAATAAATAATGAAATTTTGTAATATGTCAATAACACATTTTCCTTAAAATCTTTTTGTAAAATAAAAATAAAATATTATATATATATATATATATATTGAAAAATATTGTATTATTAAAACTCTCTTTTAATATCATTTGCACATGTGCTTATTATTATTTTATTGTAATAAATATAATTCCTAGTACTATCTTAATCAACTGCCGCCCAACCTGTCTAGTGGTTAGCGTACCTGACTTTAGATGGGGGGGAGATGGGGGGACCTGGGTTCGAATCCTGGCTCGGGCATGGCTGTACTTTCTCTCTCTCTCCCTTGTCTTTGTCCCTTCTTTGTGTGTGAATGGTTGCCTACCCTATAAACGGGTACCTATGGCATGTGTGTACTGAGGAAGTCGGACTCCGCACCAAATATGGTTCAATTGGAAAAGTGGAGCAGCGCACACCATATTGCCAGCCTGGCTGGCACACGACAACAACCTTAATCAACTTATTATTGTAAAAATTGATGAGTTTAAAATATTTAAAAAGAAAAAACGTGAATAAAATGATTCAGAATATCGATTACTCGTTCGCAATTTATCATTAAATTAGCAGTTTATTGTTTTGTTCATGTTTAATATTTACTCATATTTAATAATAATGTGTGTGGCTTAGCAATTTTTTTCCCATATTTTTCTAAAAATCGTTATTCCTTATTTTTTATACATAAGAACTAAATTTTTCAATACTTTTTTCTTTCTTATTATGCAAGCCATGTGGATATATTCCCATGAACAGATTTCAAAGTTATTCAAAGGGAAAAACAAGCTTTTACATTTGTTTAAACTTTTTAATACCTTGACAGGGAATGGCGTTTTTGAAAGACTATTTATTTTTGCTTATTTAGTTTCTTTTTTATCCTCTATGCTCAAACGAAAATCCCCAACTAAACATTTTATAAGGAAGATAAATGTTAAATATAAAAATATTTTAAAAAAGATATTTAGATTTTGAACATTATAATTTTTTACCCAGTTGTTTAGTTAGTGAATAAAAACAAGATTTAGTATATAATTTAACTGTTCTAAATTAATTTTATGGAAGAAGATATGATAACAAAAATTTGATTCAAGACATGTTCATTTTTTTAAATACACTGTTTTATTTACTAGAAATACAAATAAAACACTGCATTAGTTTAAAAATTCCCTGAAACATTTACAATATGTCTCACTAAGCTCATCTCCAAAACGTAAATAAAATAAGAAACAGGTTAGAAACACATTTGACAATATAATTGTAAGTAATTGCATAATTTTCTGTACATTAAACAACAATGGTGGAAATGAAGTAAGCTAATAAATCGCATTTTGTTCATAAATTTACTAATTTAATATTAACAATTATTTTGATATATTATAATTAATTTAATCTTATTATAAATTATTTCCTTTATAAACTATTTTTTAAAAACTACATATAATAAATATCTTTTTTTCCATTTAAATTTAATACATTTCTTCATTAATTTATAAAAAAATGTCTTTGTTGTTCAAGTATTTTATGTGAATTCTTGATTTATGAAGTGTAATAGAGTAATTACTCAAATTTGGGTTTTTGTTCATATAACATTTATTTGAAAAATAAATATTATGATTTAATTTTTTTCCCTTTTTAAGAAATAATCGCATTATTTAAATTCATCTTGAAATATTTAAAAATTGCGGGTTTACTTCTGAGTAGAGTATACACACATATATGATTTTATGTTTTAAAAAACAAAAAGTTAAATATATTAACTACATATGGTTTTCTTAAAATAATGATTTGTGTGTAAGAAATAATTTTACCTAATTTTATATACAATTATGATATTTTTATATAGTGGGTAATTTTAATGTCTTCTTAAGCAAATTATGTACAATATTTTACATGATATTTCATGGAACAAAAGTTTATGATTTATTTTTAGAACCGAAAAACATAAAGGCTGCAACATCATCTCTGGCAAAATGCAGAAATGAACGTCAATTTAATGTAAGTCACGTTTCTAGTGAACAATAAAGACTCAGAAAAGAAAACTCATATTTTATGTGGCTTGTTTTAAGAAAATCGAGTTTTCTTTCGAAAAATAAAAAACAAAAGTATTGAATAGGGATTCTGAAAATTCACCACTTTTTCAAAATCTAACAATTTCAAACTTTGTAAGATTAAATATCTGATTTTTTATTGAATATCGCCAATATATCATGAATATCGCCAAGCACTTATGATCGAAGGCTTCAAGACAACTGTTTATTTTTCATTTATTAACATATGTTATTTTGAAATAAAAATATTTTGTGGTAAAATGACGCATTTCAAAACACATATTCGGATCTATTAACAAGTATAGAACGAATATTTGATGTTAACAAATTATTATCAGTAATTATTTATTAAATTATTTTTTTCACTTAATACTTTTTAATACAAAAATAGAAGCTGTTGTCTTAAAATAAATGTTTTACAATGTTATAAAAAGTTTACGGAAAATTATTACGACAAATTTTATTTTTTTTTCATTTTAATAGCATTAAATTTAGTATGGAAATAAAATTTAAATGCTTATTTTGCTAAAACTATTATTTTGTCTCTCTCCCTCTTTTTTTTTTTTTTTTTTTTTGAAAAGAAGATTAGGTTTTTTTTAAAAAAGAAGTCAAATCTTCTTTCCCAAATCTAAATATTTTTAAAAGGCGCCAAATATTCTTTTTCATCTCTATTGGTTACTTTAGCATGAGCAGTGATTGCAAAATCTATATATGAGACTAAAAAAAGTTGAGATTACGCTCACCAAATATCGATAATAAAGAATATTTACAGTTTCTTACACTCATTTCAATTTTTTTAAACTACTGAATGAAACTTCAAATTCTGTTAACTTTTAATTTGATTACTTGTAATTTGCTGTACATCGAAAGAAATGTACAAATTACTTATCAGAAAATCCATTATTTCCATATTACAAAAGAGAAATATAAAAGTGTATTACTTATTTTACAGGAAATTTCTTATGATTGCGATAGAAATCATTGATAAGCAGATTTTTATCTATTCTATCTAAGATAGCTTGCTTATTTATCTTTGACCAATGAAGTATGTTGTGCCAATGTATTTTGAGCTTGTTCTTGTATTTTATTTATTTTTATATGCATGCATCATCTTGATCCTATGTCAAATCAATAACTTTTCAAAAACTGAGTACCAAGCATGCTTTGGTATTAATCACTGATGTTTTCTTGTCAGAGTGACCATCCGACCGAGACATATATAAAACCTCAGAGCCTTCAGTCACCTAAACAGATAAGAAAATGTTAAAGAATATTTTCAATATTTACAAGGAATACTTGAAAGAGTGCCTTTATGGAAAGTATCAACTAATTTCAATACAAATTGCAATTTATAAATATTTTTTTTGTTTCTGTCTACATAAAAAGTTTAAACGAGTTAAATAAAAGATGTACACAGAGTATAATTAGAAATAAACTTTTGTAACACACACGCTCTGTGTTTTCCTTATCTTTTAACTCTTCATTCTTAACAATGTCTTTAGAAGAAAAACGTAACTTGACATATAAATTCAAGCTTCAAATTTCATTCCTGAGATTAGATTTCTAATAAAAAAATTAACTTTGAATTTGGCATTTAATACATTAAACTTTACCTATAACAGTAAAAATCATATTACTTCAGTTGAATATATATTTGAAGACAAAATAGTACCACAGTTAACAGTTAAAGAAAACTATTTAAACAAATTATATTATTATGCATGTTCAACAAAAAATTCCAAGTAATAGTGAATTGGTGAAAAATGTAGCTACTACGCCTATTAATATATATAACTGCATTAACAAATAAATATTATATCTCAGACTACATTGGAGTTTGTAACTTATATGTGTTGGAAAATGTAATAAAGAATATTTTAAATCTTGACGCCTTTATTTGCGTTTAGGAGTTTTTTACTTTAGAACGAGCTGTATTATAAACTCTGATGAAACTATAATGTAAGAATTATTTTTATTCTTCAAATTAAACAGAAAAAAATCTTAAATAGAAAGATTATATTCATAGTCAACATTTAATTGAGGAAATATCTTTTAAAAGGTTCAATGGAAGTATTTGAAATTGTATTTACTTCGAAATTTAAATGGTTCGTAATTTTAACCAAAATTTACATATTATCTTTATTTTCAGGTGATTCATTTTAACAAATTTTACATGAAATTAATAATTTTAATATATCTCAGCATGATACGAAATTTGGTGATAAAGTATATATTAATCTTTCAAAATAAGAATGATAATTTTGGAAAAGTTTTAAAACTATTAGTACACGCTTCAAAAGTACACATTTTAATTCACTTAAACCATGAATTAAAATATATAATAGTTTTATAAGGATTTTTTTTAACTCAAAAGTTATATTAAAAAATACGGGATATAATAACTAACTTTCCTTTTAAAATATAATTGCAACAGAGAGAGCAAAAGTATCCTATTCTGGAAAACCAACATTTAATAATAAGGCCCTTTAATCAAAAGTAAGCATCTAGAAATTCAAATAAAACTCAGAGACTACAATGTAACAAGTAAATGAATCATATCTTGATCAAATATACTGTATTAAAATACAACTCATGCACGTTGAACAAGCAGTCGTGGCCGAGTGGTTAAGGCGATGGACTCGAAATCCATTGGGATTTTCCCGCGTAGGTTCGAATCCTACCGGCTGCGGTAATTCATTTTTCATACCATTCTTAGTAATATTGAAAACTTATTAACTTATTTTATTTTATATATATATATATATTAAATATTATACGGAACTATTTTCATGCCATTATTTAATATGAATATAAGTATTTTCTTTGTAACAAATGTAACATTTTTAAAACGTATGTTTGTAAAACTATTTTAAGAAACATTCCATCAATCTGATTCATTTTTTTTATATTTTTCTTTGAATTTCGGCTTTAATAGAGTTAATTAATAGAATAAATTTTTGATGCCAATTTAAGAGGAATTCGTAGTTCAGTTCCCTTTGGAAGTTAGTTTGAAAAAATTTTAAAACAAAAGCTAAATTAAAATTTGTTATTAAATGCACACATGCATGCACACACACACACACCTATATATATATATATATATATATATATACATACAGAGGGAGAGAGAATTACTTAATTGAATCCAACAATTCATTGGTTCGATTCTCACCTAGTTTAAATGATGATTCAGAATTTACTTTTAAATGTTCCTAATTAACACTAGCACAACTTCAATTCTTATTTGGTGTTTTAGACTATTATATAAAATATATAAATAACTATAGGATTTAGTATAGAATTTTCCACAGCTGCAAATATATTTTCCAATTATATGGTATTACTACGAATACAAATATGTATATATTCGTATTCGTAATGATGTTGAAAACAACAAATTATGAATAAATTGTCGTTATGGATTGCGTTGACAAAGTTTCAAATTAGTTTAAGCAAATTATTGTTTACCATAAGGGCATTTTATAAGAGGTGGAATTAATATATTTTCATTGAGAAGCTGAGAATAAATAATGAAATCCGTACTCTTGAGTAAAAATTTAATTTAATTTTCTTTAATTTAATTTTCCTTACAATTTATTTTTCCACTGCACTTCCATTACATCGAATTTCATTAGTTGGGTTCGAATCCCGCTAGATTTGTCCTTATGTTTTTTAATTAACATGCAGTTTGATTTGTCATCAATCGTTGTTTTCTTTTAGGGATAAATTTACCAGGAACATCAAGCTAAAATGAACATCCGAACATCATTCTCCATAGTGAATTTCAAAACCCCGTAATGAGTGTCAGAGTACTAACCTTTCCATTGATAACACAACAGTTGAAATATGGGATTTATTAACGTATTTATAAAAAAGAATTTTACTTTGTATCACAAAAAGTACTTCTTAATTAAGAAAAATATTTATTATTCATTGTAGTTTAATTACAAATATTTTATATTTGCACTATTATTCACGAATACGAGCAATATGTGATTTCCGTTCTAAGTATTATTCCGTTCTAAGTATGATTTATTTATTGCTTGCATAAACAATCCAATATTAATATTCATTGTGCTTAACACAATACATGACATAAATTTATCTTTACTTAATGATTCTTAAATATTTATTTTTTAATAGCGGAATCCATACAGCAATATTATTCTAAAATAATATTTTCAGTAGGTTATATATCTTAATATGTCTTTGAATTTAATTTTTTTAATAAATTTATTTCTAAAATTTCTATTTTAATAGACTTCTATAGTAAGAAAATTTTAGGATTAGTAATTGTAGGTAGCTTTAGATTTATTTTGGAATGCAAAAAAATAATATTATTATTTATTCAGAATTAAGGTAAGAAAAAAAATGCACAAGGAAATTCCTAATCATTACCTATATGAATTTTGAATATTTCTTATCCTCATTTTTTAATTTCTTAAAAGATAAAAAGCAACATTGTACATGCATTACAGCACATTAGATTATACATAAAAGAGACATAAAAATTTATTCATCCATTTACACAGAAGAACGATTAAATTAGGAATAGCTGGTTTTATGTAAATTTTGATTTTTGGTGGATCTGGAAATTATTTCCAACTGACGTAATCCATATTATACTAGATAAGAACTATTGTTTGTTATAGGTATTATTAAAAATGAAATGAAAAGCGCTAAGAGAGTAAATCCTATTACATTAAATCGTGGTAAATCATCGAGGCTCAACGATGGGTTACTCCTTTGTATAACTAATGAATACGCTCGTTATCTTATGAGCCACTTTATCAACAGAGTGATTTGTAAGAATCCGCGAGCGCGTTTATAAAGATCATAAGCACCTCAAATTTTGTAAAATTTGGGCCATGAGTACATTGACTCTTGTAAGAACATATCCATCTTGGCTAATTTTCACTGACAACAGACTATGTTTGACTGAACTATATTCAGTGGTTAAAATATTAGGTCGGGAAAAAAG
The DNA here is from genome assembly GCA_026290005.1 of Latrodectus geometricus. Classification (NCBI taxonomy): domain Eukaryota; kingdom Metazoa; phylum Arthropoda; class Arachnida; order Araneae; family Theridiidae; genus Latrodectus; species Latrodectus geometricus. The sequence goes on from JAPDSC010134744.1 coordinate 11,877, forward strand.
AAATCCATGATTTTTACATGAACTTTATGTAACTTCTTTTGGACTCGCTTTGTAAAAAGGTTTAAAACAGCTTTCATGTAGATTTTAAGGTCTTGCGCGTAACAACTGCTGACATGCGGTTATCTTCGATCATTTTTGATATTTTATAGACATTTTCGACGATGCTGTATCCACATGCGAGGTACATCTCTAACATCAAAAATAAACGAACGGAATCGACAAAACAAAAATTGTGCGTAACTGGTTGTTACAGTCTTATATAGGACAATAAACACCTTTCACAATTTTAGCCACCTGGCTATCTTTTTCGCCGTTACAAGAGAAAAACAAAAATGTATCGAATTTTCTGTTTGTTGTCTTCCATTTTTATAACCTTGTACTCGTAACTGAATGAATCAAACAAAAAACCGCAAGAGGATATTTTAGTGTTAAATGTCAATTTTCCAACAAGCATAAATCTGAAATTGTTTGATATATACCTGACGAGATATCGATCACTACAGACGTCTACCGAAAAAATAATGGATTACTGTTTCCCCAAACTAATACATTGTACACGGATACAGTGTAATAGATCACTTGTCGATTGAAGTACAGCAACGCGTAAGCACCCACATCATACAAATTTTGCTCATCTTAATGGTGTAAAGGCTTATCACATCTTACGAGTATCCCTCTGCTAAACACATCATGCCACAGGCACATCAATTGACGGATAAGGAATAAAACTGCTTGGATGAATGATTTAAGATTTACTGTGACACATTTCTATGGTAGAGGATGTGTGCAGTGTAAACCCGTATGAAACAATAAGACGGTCAGCAAAGATACTCTTGCATCCTATTCAAAGTAGAAGGTTTTGTATGGTGTAGCAATTTACAAATTTTGAGCCCCAGCTTTAAATATACATATGGTTTACATCAGTGCAGCCTATCTAGTGCGAAGCTACCCATGACCTTAACTATTCACGTACTGTTGTCCACTACAGTTAGTCTTGGCGACGATGGTTTTACTGGACACACTTTGCTTTAAAAACTGACTGAATTATTTTCTATGTACCATGATATATTCCTCGGGGACCCTAAGATTGAGTCGTGGCAAAAGGGATTAGATCCGAACTCTTGCCATTTTTCTTTTGTTATTGTTGTGTGCAAGCCAGGCTGGCAATATGGGGTGCGCTGCTCCACTTTTTAAACTGAACCATATTTGGTGTGGTGTCCGACTTCCTCAGTATACACATGCCATAGGTACCCGTTTATAGGGTAGGTAACCATTCACAAATAAAAGACAAAGACAAGAAAGAGAGAGAGAGAGAGAAAGAAAGTACATCCATGCCCGATCCAGGATTCAAATCTAGTCCCACCCATCTGTAGTCAGGTACGCTAACCACTAGACAGGCTGAGCGGTATTTTTGCTTTTGAATATTGCTTATAAAGTAAGCAGCATTTATTATCTAGTTAAATCATTGATTACGTCATTTGCAAATCACTTGAATTCTGAACCGCAGTTTAAAATTTGCATGTTACCATTCTCAAAAATTCTCTTTAGTGTACATTCCTAAAAAATAAATAAATAAATAAAACTAAGAATAATTTAAAAAAATTAAAAAAAGCAATTTGATTTGAAAATCACGACAGCAAATATGATTTGAATACTGCCTATTTTTTCCCCAAGTTTACTTTATCATCATATTGAATTTTAGCTGACAGTTTAGAGATAATTATTACAAGGGTATAAAATGTTTTCCTATTAGTATATTAGATTGTTTCAGTCTCTTTTGTTATTAAAGTAAGCAAAACTACAATTTAGTTATGATGTAAAAGAAATGAAGTTGTTTAAATGACAAATTATTTAGAAATACAAAAATTATTGAGTAAGACACAAAATTACCCAGAAAGTTTAATTTTTCCACGAATTTTAATCTGTTTAATGTTTTTAAAAAATAGACAGAAATTTAAAATTTTTTCTGAAAATTCTTACTTTATATCTACTAAAATTTATTGAAATTTTGAAACTTACTTCAAATTTTTAAATATTGCATAAATAGATATTTCATGACACGTTAAATTCGAAATAACATTATTTAATTTATTTTTCTAAGAGATTAACCCTTTTTTTACTGTAAAATACTGAAATTCGTACAATAAGGTATTAATACATTTTTTTAATCGTGAAATGAACAAAAAATAGATAATCCATATTTTGTTACATAATATTGACATTAATCAAATGAAAACCTAATAAAAGAATACAAAATACGTCGTTTAAGCGTCATTTATCTCAGCTTATATAACAAATTTTATTGAAAACAATTTTATTTATTTAATAAATGCATACATGAAAACTTTGGGTAGTATAAAATATTTAGAGCAAAAAATAATGTTACACAATTGTAAAAATTCTTTAAGGCATCTGACACTTTTTATGGTTGCAAAATCACAATATTGTTTTTGACAATAATATTACAATAAATGTCATGCATGCCCAAATTGCATTCAGAGTTGAATGTAATCTTATTTCAGTGTTCAACGGTAATGAGTTTATGAGCCTGTAATGATTTGATAACAATGGTAATGAAAAATTAGTTCTGTTTACTTAACTAGTGTAAATTCTGTAGAAATAATTCTATGTTTTCTAATATCAATTTAGGTGTAAGTCAAATGCGAACTTGTTGTCTTAAGAAAAATTCAAATTTTTGTTTCATGTTTTCTTTTTTTCGGAAAACTGGAATTATTTTTAGAAACAAAACATGACTATTCCCCGAATCAGATTTTGGCTCTTTGCCAGTCTAAATAAACTTTCAAGCTATCTAATCTTGATAAGTCCGTAACTTTTCATAAAATTTAGCACAAGTCGACAAGCAGTCGTGGCCGAGTGGTTAAGGCGATGGACTTGAAATCCATTGGGATTTTCCCGCGTAGGTTCGAATCCTACCGGCTGCGTGTTGTTTATTTTGTATTCAATCATCTTAAATAAAGCCTCAAAATATACAAACAAAAAACTTTAATATAGTCGCAAATAAAAGTGTTCCTTAACTATAGATATTTTGTATTTTCCGTAATTTTTTAAAGAGAATTATGTTCTAAACACGATATTTCCATTTAAAATAATTTCAGCATAATTAGTACACTAATAAAATTATTTCCAAAATTTAAACTCTATTATTTATTCAATACAAAAATAAAATAATTTGAAAGATTTTATTATACATTTAGTATGAAATATTTAATAAAAGCAATTTTCTAGCTAGATTTTTCTTTTAAGTATACTTAAACACCAAATAATTTGTATTTGAAGAAATAAATGGAAATATTTTAACAAAATTCAAATTTCAAACTTTATATTTTAAAAATAATATTTTTTCAAATGGCAGAGCTTACTGGATGACTGGGCCCATTGCCCACAAGGCCGGAAGCTGCTATTCATTTTATCATTACCCGGTGTGCACCAAGTCACAGAAGTACGAGTAGCATTGCCCACGTCATACCACCACAAACCCTTGTATAAGCCAGGCCACATTCAGTCCTAATTTCAGAAGAAGAAAGGTACACATAGAAAGGAAACTTCCATGCAGAGTCCAGGATTCGAGCACGAAACCAACAGCCCAAGAGTCAGGAACGCTAACAACTCAGCCATTAGCCACGGTATTTTTAAAAAAAAATTACCGAACTTTGAGTATAAAAAATTGTAAAATGAACAAATTAATGAGAATATTATCAAATTTTTAATTCATCTGTTTTTTAAATTGTAATATAAAAATATTTTCCAAAACAATTTTTTGTCACTTTAAAAATTATTTACTTAGTGACAACAAAAATATGCATCCATTTTTGATTTAAAAAACAAAAAGAAAGAGTTTCTTATTACTTTAATGATGTCTCTATTATTAAAACATAATTCAATTTTTGATATCATATTTGCTGAGATGTTTAGCTAAAATATTTAGCTAAAACTACTTTTTTCTAACATACTTGTATCATTCCTTGCATTACATACATTTTAGGCAGGAAGCAATAATATGCAATACAATATATATAAAATTATTTTTACTGTCTTTAAGAAAACTATAAATTATTTATATTGCTACTTGAAGTTTGAATACAGAACTAATTCTAAAATATTAATTTATTCAAACATCTACATGTTATTGAACTTTCAAATACATTAACTTACAAATAATGTATTTTAATGTAGCTATTGTTGAAATGTTGTTCCAACAGTGCAATATTTCTGAAGCTATGAAATATACTTTTTAAATTTAACATAAAAATGTATGCGAAATATTTATAATATATAATCCAAAATTATGGCTATATATTTTTTCTAGATCATTAAAAATGCATGTTTAAAAATCTTGGAAATGTGAAATTCTCAAGTTGGTATATAATATATTATAAGACTCGAAAATTTCTGCCTTTATGAATTTTTAAATGTAAATATTTTTCTACTGTATTAAAAAATTCACTGTTATATTTTGTATTAAACAGTACAATGAGCAAGTGCTAAAATAATACATTAGAGATACCTAATTATTGAAATATATTTATATTGCTTAATTAAATTAATAACTTTATAATGGCTTCTGAGCAAATATAAAGTAATACTCTCTCTCTCTCTATTAGTTCTTGTTAAACAAGTTTTATTTGGAGTACTTTTATCATACTGCTTTAAGCAATAAACTAAAATACCCCTATTTTTTCCCCCACAAGAATTATTAACAGTAAAAACATTTTAAAGAAATTATATTTAATTATCATAATATAAACATATTTTTCCCACAATTTTCAAAAAATATAAAAAGACAATCATTTCTCTTCAATCATTGACTCTCGATTAGAAAACAATATTACAGTTCCAATATAACTTTTGAGTTTGCCTTGTTTCAGCTCTTCATTGAGTACTTTTTGAAAGTAAATGATGCATACAGCTTTTAATTTTTAAAACATTATAAGTATCCCAATGATAAGTTTCAATTCAAATGGGTTTTGCATAGTAATGTAAATCAAAATATATTGGAAAAACATTAAGTTTTAAGAATAACCACACGAAAAGGATCATTTTTAAACAATAAACTCATTTATATCAAATTAAAGATATATATATATATATATATATATATATATATATATATATATATATAATTTTTAAGGCCTAATTTTTAAAATGTTTCCTATGAGTACAATTTATGGTCTTATTGTTAGACTTGTTTATTTTCAACACATTTTTATTGAAAACATATTTTCTGTTTTAAGTTTTGAATAATTACTTAAATATATATGTTCGAAAACATTTGAATGACTTTTAGAATGTTTACAGGGAAACATGAATTACAATTAGTGCAAATTTTGTTAAATTCAAACAAAAAACTTTCTCTTTTAAATAGTTTTCTGACAAATTGATTAATATTAATTTAACAGAAAAATATTTAAGAGAAATATTTAAAGGATTTAACAGAAAACTATCGTTGTTTACCAGACCATAACTCCTGGTGTAGGTCCAGTGTGTCTAGGCCGCAGACAGGATGGCTGCAGCCACTCACCTGGCCTTTTCCTAACCAACACATGATCATCACTGGCACCAAGACAGAACCGGCTTTCATCAGAAAACACAACAGATCTCCACTCCGTCCTCCAATGAGCTCTAGCCTAACGCCACTGACGTCGCAAACGGCAGTGGTTTGGCATTAGTGGAATGCATGCTACAGGATGTCTTGCTCGGAGCTGTCCTTTGAGTAACCAATTGGTTACAGTTCGTTGTGTCATTGTGGTGCCAACTGCTCCTCAAATTTCTACTGTAGACACAGTACAACTCGCTACGGCCATACGCCGAACACGGCGGTCTTCCCTCTCAGTAGTGCCACGTGACCACCCGGAACCTGGTCTTCTTGACGCAGTGCCTTACCTTGACCACTGCTGCAAACATTCATTCCCAGTGGATGCATTCCTACCAAGCCTTTCTGCAATCTCGATATTTGCATTGTACAGGGAGCTGGCCTATTTGTGTTGCCATTCCTATAAATTATACAATGGCTTGTTTTCATACAAGGTGACTGTTGTTCATGTATCACTGCCGTTACTCGACATGCTCTGTAAGATTATGACATGCTTCTTTTGCCTGCCAGATTAATCAATATTACTCTTATGAAGTAGGTAGGGAACATGATTGGACGAGAAATCCATTGTTACACTCGTATGACCTTAATCTCTGATCATGCAATAGGCATGGAACTTTATATTACAAAATGACAATCATCACTTATACAATAACACACAAGCACGTAGTCTAATTTTAAATCGTGATAATTACCTCACTTACTAATGGACCACCACTGCACTTTGGAAATAAATTTTATAGTTTACTTTTTACCTATAACCTAGAAACTTTAATGCCTATGTTACCACGAAAAATCTTTTCAATTTTTTGTTATAAAAATGTAAAAAGTGTAAATATTTGTATGAATGTCTTATATTTTAGTTTAACTACTTGTTTAATTTGTAAAATTACTGTCCAAACAAAGCTGATTCTGTTTAAATATAAAGTTTATTCTTATGTTGTTACTTATGGCACTTCGCGATGCCAAGTCCGCCCTTCTGAGACTGGGTAAATGAAGTCAAAGAGTGTCTTCTATTTTTCAACAGAACAACCTCTCACGAGGGAGGAAATACGTCTTAACTCATAGATGGCGGCATCATCTGGGTCTTCGAATTTAGAGATAGTAAGACCGAAGGCCTGGCTCCTACCACCCCCAAATTTATTAATTTGTTATGGAAACATGGAGTACATTGTACATTGCGATTACAACATAATTTACGTGCCCCAGTCGCCATTAGTGAGCACGACGGTATTGAGTCGGCGGGGAATCGAAAATATAACCCTGCGAGACTGATGTCCTAACCAACTTGGCTATCACGACCCCGTTTATTCTTATTTTTATGTTAAGTTTAATAGTAAGCTTCACATGTAATAGTCATTTAAAAATAGGTTGTTCAAGGAAGTACTATTAAAATCTGAAAATATATTTCTATGGTTAATTTTATGTAACAGCAAATTGTATAGTTTAAATAATAATGCTTTTTTTTTTTTTTTTTTTTTTTTTTTTTTTTTTTTACATACGACCTTCAGCAGTTTTTATGATTCTTTACGAAGATATTTCGGTTTTCTTATATAAATTTGCATATCTGTGAATATGACTAATTGCACCTTGTAATTTGAACTCGAAACTATGATTGTAGTCACCAGAAAAGGCTTTTAAATCACCAGAAAAAAATGCTTGGCATTAGACAAATGTTCTCTTATAAATATTATGTGTTTTTAGTTACATTAAATGAATAAAACGCGCGTGCGCGTAAGGAAAATAGACGAAAGCCCAAATTTCATTAATTTTCAAATTTAAGTATTTGTGCTTACATAATTTTATATTTTGAAACAAATAAAAAGATCTCGACAAAATTCCACAAAATTCATTGCATATTATTAAAATTTTATAATAAAAAAGGAATAATTTTCCATTTGAAGAAAGAGGTCAGAGCGCGCTACTGATTATTTTGGCTGTTCGCCAAGTTGATAATAAAATCAAGAGATTATATCTTGATAAAATTCACTCACTTGGTATGATATGTTTGTTCTTGTTCTGAGCAGTCGTGGCCGAGTGGTTAAGGCGATGGACTTGAAATCCATTGGGATTTTCCCGCGCAGGTTCGAATCCTGCCGGCTGCGAAAATTTTTTAACTATCCATAGAAAATTACTCTTATAAACGCGAAAATCTCATTTTAAGAAAATTATAAAGATATAGTATAAAAAAGAGTTTATATAAATATATACACACACAGATTAACATTCTTGAATTATGTTAAGAAAACCAAGCAAGTTAAAATCAATTTATTTGATTTCCAATACATTTAATGTGGTCAGTATATATATTATTAATATATATAGTTTCAAGTTAATTAATTTCTAAAAGTATTATATTTTCAGTTTTTTAAATTGACATTTAAAATATTTTTCTCAAGTAAATCAAAATTATTTTAATTATTAATTTTTCATAATATATTTGTGTTATAAAATACTGAATGATACAAAAACATACCTGAAAAATCATTATTTCTATAATTTCTTTTCTGACCATGTTACTATAAGAAAAATAAATAAGTAAATTTTAAAGGATTGCTTTCAAAAGTAAAAGATGAAATGTTAAATTATTTTTGCTTAAATTAAATTTCATATTGATCTAACAGAATGCCTGCTATTATATTTAATATTTATTTATTTTAGTTTGAAGTTATTCAAAATTATAATAACTTAAATTATTTATTAAAATAATTTTAAAGAATATATTTTTTTAGTGAATATTATACAACATTATTAATGCCAATTATTTATTTGCTTTTGCTTAAAATTATCCAAAATTATTTGTATGTTTGAATTTGTGCGGATTATTTTTAAATTATAATTTGTTTTCAATATCATTTACATTTCTATTGGTTAAATGATGTACGGAGGGGTAATTATGTGATATTTTGTACTTTTCGCATAGCTAAATAATCCAAATTTATATTAAGTACTTTTTCTCCTTTGTTATAAAAATTTCCACAAATGAGATAAAATAAATTTTTTATTCATTATTGTTTTACTTTCTTTTTATGCCAATTATTTTTATTATTTTCATATTTTTATCCAACTACTCATTTTAATTTCTATTTATCATCCGTTTTTGTATCGTAATTATTTACAATATAATAATTTATATTCTCAAAATTACAATGCAATAATTAAAAAATAAATAAATAATAATTAAAATTATAGTTTTTGAAACATATAATTTTTTTGTTAAAGTTTTTAGTATACTGGTAATCTATTCCACCACTTTCAATAACTTTATTGTTAAAGATTTCATAATAAATATCAATATATAGTTAATTTAGCTAATTCCCTGTACGTTGTAAATTAATACAAATTAATAGCATTATCATTATGTTAGATACATATAAGCAATCTAATTTCGATGTATTTGGTCAAATGTTACACACACATATTTGAAAATTTTATATGCCTAGATCAGAGTTTAATGACTAACTCAAATGTTGGAAGTAATTATTCTATTTTTTCCTCATAAATTTGTTAATATTTGATATTTAAGCATCTTATCATGCATAAAAATACCATTAACAATATTTCATTAATTAATTCATATTTTAACATGATCGATATATTAATTCCTATTATATATAATAATAAAATAAATATATCCTAATATATTATTATTAATTCCTATTTTATTTTAATCTGAATTTAATCTATTTATCTGGATTCTATACAAGACATCACAAATCTTTCAATAGGATATTTTATTTAAAAATATTAGGAATATTTATAGGTATGATTGTACAGCATAATATTTAAATAGATTTTTAGGTAATTTCTTTTTTCATATTAGGATATTAACAAATGTATCTCTACTATCCCTTAGTGTTAAGGACAAGAGGAATCTTGTCTCTAACACTCAAATTTCAATTTCAGATTTCGAATTTTGAATTTGAATTTTTTAGAAAAAAACTATAGGTTAAATTGAATTTTCTTCACAATGAAAACTTGAAAAAGGAGAAAACACCTACACAAAAAAAGGATAAACCACGTTAACGGCATCTGGTATTGTTGACAAATCGCATGCTGAAAATCGTTTTCGCGTTTGCAGGCATTTCTTCCTGTTTACACAGGAGGATTTCAGAGTTCTTTTACTGCTGAAAAAGATTATGAAGCACAGTATGTTATGCAAATATTAAACGTGACACGAAAATATTTAATAAATAATAAAAATGTAGGGATTATATATTTTGAAATGGTTTTTCTAGTAATATCAACGTCCTTGAAAAACATCTCTTTGAATCTGATTATTCGGCCATTTTAGAATTTGGTATTCCATTATCCAGTTATCCAGTTACAATTGAAACTAATCCTAATTGTTGTTTTATTAAGTTTATGGAATTTGTGAAATAAAAAAACTGCTTAAACTTATAGTGTGATTACTTCGAAATAATCATTTCATTCGTTTAACTTAAATTCTAAGACAATGAATCCCTCATATTTAAAACAGAAGTTAAAGAAACTGATGGATATATAAATATGACCTCATCCATTCAGATTAAAAACACTTAAAAATGGAAATCCCCGAATGCCAATCTACATATTCTGAATAAATAAAATAAAATAAAAAAAAAAAAAAAAAAGCTTGTTTAATAAATTATCGTTTGAAGTAAGCTGTAAAGTTATTTAGAAACTTTAAAACCAGAGGT
>JAPDSC010134760.1:0-20918 GCA_026290005.1 Latrodectus geometricus
TATATATATATATATATATATATATATATATATATATCATGTAATTGAGCTAGTAATTTTGAGAATGAGCAACAACTGATGATTATAATGTTTTCGGTATATCATTTTAAATATAATTAAGCAAGGCTTCCCTTAAATGGAATAAAGTAATACAAATATTCAACAGATATTGTTAAAATAAACTTCTTAATATAAATAATTACAAATTACAATTTCCTTATTTGACAGTTATACCTAAATTTCATATGTTTCCAATTAAATTCAGATTCATTAATTGTGGAACTAACTCTTACATGAATAAACCAGGTTTGATTTTTGCGAAATTTCTTAAAATAATTCTAGAGCAAATTATTAAATCTAAAGATACTTGGATTATTGACAATAATAGACCGGTTTTGGACTTTCTCTCAAATAATTTTATATATATTAATTCATTTGATTTTAAAGATTTTTTTTACAAGTATTCCTATTGAAAAATTAAGTGATGTTCTATATTTTTATAATCAGGATCATAGGGACTTATTAGATATTGATTTTAATTACTGGAACAATTTGGTCAAACTTTGTATACATAATAGCTTCATTTTTAAAGGTAAAAATATTTTTATACAAAATTGCGGTATTTCACACAAGGCTCTAATTTTTCAAGCACACTTGCTAATTTATTTTTGTATTATTTTGAAAAACGTTTTATTTTACAATATCCTTTTGCTTTTAGATGCATTGATGACTTTAGTATTTTCAATAATTCAGATTTCAGTGATATTTCTAAATCAATTTATCCAAAAGAACTTTCCCTAATTAAAACCACCACTTTCTACAATAATAATGAATTCTTAGATTTATTTATAAACACTGAAAATTCAACTACCTTTATTGATATTTACGATAAAATTAATTAATTTAAATTTAGAGTTATTAAATTAATTTATTGGAAATTGAACATCTCTAAAAATTTACAGAAATGTAGTACTTAATGAATTAAAACGCATATATCTTATTTGCAATAATCTAAAATTTATCAGAAAACAAGTTAATCGCTTAATTAATCAACTTAAAAACAATGATTTTCCTATTAATTTTATTTTAAGATATGTAGGAAGTAGGGAATCGCTTATAAGATTGGAGTAATGCGTAGTTTACATAACTACAGGAGGGCCACTCAAGCATTGAAGTTCTTACAAGAATCCCGAAACACCTACTTTCACTTTAATTATACTTTAATATTTAATCTACATTAAACATTTTAAACTACTTTAACTTCTTAATTTAACTTGTAAAGAAAATTTTTCTCATTACTTTTGTCAACCATATTCTTCTATAGTATATATATATATATTTTTCTGTATTTGATATATTTTTCTCATTGTATTGTTTGCTTAGTATTGCTTTGCTTATTTTTCAATGTATTACTTTGATTCCATTTATTTCAATTTTGATATAGTTGTATTTTCTTCTTATAGAGACACTCTTCGGGGGAATAGCACGAATATTTTTAGACCTTTGTTTTTCGTGTTTGTCAGAAAAGGGTGTCCGTTTTGCATAGCTGACCATCTCCCTCCTGATGAAGACGTGGTCCCTATTCTTTTTCCTTAATTATATTATATTACAATGTTTTTCTTGATTTTTTCCTGATTTTATCTTATTGATATTAAATTGTATAGTTTCTTCATTGTTTTATCTTTATCTATTTAATGTATCTTACTTGTTATATACATATATGAGGTATATATTGTTAGATATATATATAATATCGCCTTATAAAACATTTAATGAAAATAAGACTCTACTGTATTTTAAGATGTTCAACGATTCTCGGCAATCTTACGTGTAATGGTCTCTAATGTCTGTAATAGAGGAAGAGGAAATTACATCTTCTAAATCAATTAGAAAAAGAGAAATAACGAGAAAAACTTTTCTAGCGGGTTTTAATATCCGGTCAAAAAATCAATGACCCTTCCCCCTTTTTTCTCCCTTCTTCCATTTGAAAGTGTCAAACTCTCTTTCTCACGTCAATACTAAAAAGGGAAAGAAAGGAGCATTGCGTCAGGGAATTTAGCACCCGGTAACATACAAATAACGAGAGAAGCGGAGGAAAAAAGTCTGTTTCCAAGATGAGTGACAAACGCTGAGGCAGAGTTAGACAGCGCTGTAACTTGATACAGAGATCGCACAATGCCTTGCTGATTAGCAGTGTCAAGTTCGATCAGAGAATCGCTATGAAAAGGAGACGGGATAGAGGCCGCGTTTTCCCTCGCACCGAGTTGAATGTCCCATTTTCGAGGGAGATAAATCCCTATCGATCTCCAGACAGTAATGCTATGGTTCTTTGGGATATTAGAGCACAGGTTTTTGGTAACTATAAATCACTTAACATAAATGAAGAATTGTGATCATCATTCTAAAATAACCTAAATGTGTTAACATGGTGTAACTAATTGATAATTCTCCGATATCAATTGGAAGTTTTATCTCATTTGAATATTTGTAAGATGATCCTGAATTAAAAGACATTCATAAAATTGATAAGGACCTTGATAACAGAAAAATAACTATTATTCAGCAAGATGAGCTAAGTATGTTAAAACAATGAGACCATTTAAGATGTTTTTCAGATATTTGTTACAGAAACTATTTTATCAACAAATAATTGATGAATATTCTCACATTAAAAAAGTTAAAGCTTTCATTTCATCAAACGATTCTTCAAAAATTTTCCATTACATTGTCACCTCAGATGTTTTCTCCATGGAAGAATTGTTACAGATTTTTCCGTTAAAAATTATGATCTTTTTCTTTTTTTTACCATTCTAAAGACACTTTTAAAATTCTTTTCTATTAGATGATGAATTTAGAATTTTCATCAAGTATTAGGTCAGACATTTTTACATCAAATGATATTTTCAAAATATTTATTCATTGTGATGGCATGAATAATTATCATAGTTTTCTATTTAAGATTAAAAGACCTATATATCATGCATGATCATTTTTCAATTGATTTTAAGCTTCATTAATTTTAATACCTTGTTTATAAATATGAGAAATTTCGAATTCAATCAGATTAGCTTCACCAGATGATTTCTTTCTCTGGAATTTTTCCTTGTATTAAAATTAAATAAGTTCTTATCACAGTGGATGTTATATTATTCGTATAGCACTTTTCCACATCTTTGAATGAATGTAGTCTAACACTTCGAGTAATTTCTATTTTGTAGTAGATATCTGTTCTCTTTCCATTTGTTCGAGGAACTGGGTCTCTAATCCAATGAATAAATGAGTACAGAATCAGCTGATTAGTTCAACTTGGCTGTGTATTTACATCTGATAAAGAATTTTATCTCCTTATATATCTGTTTACTGTTTTACATAATACTTTTGTTTCTCTTTCTTCTTTTATTTTTATGAAAACTTAATCTTGATTCCAATTGGTCTCTTACATAGTCTATATCCTCTTCGGCTTCATCTTCTGAAAATTATTGAATTTGGAAGTTTGAATACTTAATAATCATTCGATGTTTGATATGATTTTTTAACTTTTTTTCAAATAAATAAGGATTTCACTTTTCTCCTCAATATATAATTCTGGAATTTTTTTCGTCAATTGGTAATATTTTTAATATTAAATATATATTTTTTGTAAAAGTGAGAATTTCAGAGAAATTTCTTGTCAAGTATTGATTTGAGCAACTTCTTTCCTATTTAAATGAAAATTCCAGATACCTTTTCTGTTATGCGATAACTTTAGAGCATTTTCTCAAGAACTATATTCCTTTTATTTATTTTTAAATCTTCATTTTAAACTCTGAAAGAAATAATTTCAGAATTAAAAGTAAAATTACAATTTTTTTCTTTTAAAACTTTGCTTTTTTAGTGAATCTTATAGAATTAGAATTATCTATTAGAATTTTCTTTTATTATTATTATCAAATGAAGATTTCAGAAAAATTGTCAAAGGTTTTTCCAATTTTTCACCTGTTAAATAATGATTCTAGAATTTCTTCTCATCAAAAGTTAATTTCAAATTATCTATATTAAATGAATATTCAATCAAATACTGATTCAAAAATTTATTTTTATGAACTGTTGGTTCTGATGTTTTTCCTGTTAAAGAATAATTCAAGAATTTCTTTTTTTTTTTTTCTTTTCTTTTTTTTTTTTTTTTTATCTAATGTTAATTCTAGAATGTTTCTTTTAAGAGAAATATAGTTTTTTTTCCAGAATATTGCATAAAATGTTTCTATAATCTCTTTTTTATAAGTTATAGTCTGACGAGTTATTTTCTATGTCAAAGGATAATACTAGAATTTATTCCCATCATATATTCGCCCAAGAATTTTTCTTTCAAGAGAAATATTTTTCTAGAATTTGATAAATATTGATTTAAGAATTTCTTTTTTATGAACTGTCGTTTGCAATATTTTGTTTCTGTGTAAAAGGCTCGTCTTGAACTTTTCTCTTCAAATATTAATTCCAGAATTTTTCTTTTAAGAGAAATATGTTTTCCAGAATTTTGAACTAAATACTGATTTAAAAATGTCTTTCTATGGACTATTAATTTTTTTTTTTTTTTTTTTTTTTTTTTTTTTTTTTTTTTTTTTTTTTTACTTTTAAAGGTTGATTCTAGAATTTTGTCTCCTCAAATATTTATTCTGGAATTTTCCTTTATGAGAAGTATTTTTCCAGAATTTTCTATCAAATGTTGATTCAGGAATAATATTTTCATGATTTGTGTTTTCAAGATTAAATAATGGTCTAGAATTTTTTTTTTTTTTTTGAATAATGATTGTGAAAGGTTTCTTCCTTATTTGACCATTCGAAAGTTTTTTCCATCTAGCACTCATTTTTAAGCTCATTTACTTTCAAATAATGATTATAGAACTAAAGAAATTACAGAGTGAATAGAATTTTTTTCCTATCAAGTAGTGACATGATTTTCTATGAAAAGATGAATATTGAATTTTCTGAAAATTGGTAGTGTTGGCCGAAGGAATATATGAATTTGGTTGATTCCGGACAAGTGGAAGATAATTAATGATGAAATATAAGGTTACATAAAATTTTGATTCTAGAATTTCATATCCTTTCATGAAATGAAAAATGACAAATTTGAAGAATTTTCAAAATTGAAAAGATATAAAATTTTAAAGCTTTTTCTTAAAATACTCTATATTTAACGAAAAGAAATAAAAGAATAAGATTAAGTATTGGAATCATATATCATAAAATTTTAATTTCAGAACTTTACTAAGGAGAAATATACAATTCTGGAATTTTTATGAAAAAACTCGGTATTTTTCCATATATGAAAGAAAATATTTAAAGAAGAGTATAGCAAAATTATCAATTATATTTTAAAATTTTAATTCCAGAATTTTCTATTCTATGAAAAATGTTCTCGAATTTTGTCATAAAAATTTGAATTCCAGAACTTAAAATTTAAAATATTCTTATGTGCTAAAACAAAACAAATAACGAAATATCTTAAATTGTCAAAGTAGCTTTCCACCTAATTTTACACGTCTATTCATTAAGTAAAATTAATTTAATAATTAAAATGAACACAGAATTATATACGAGCCGCCTACGTAGGATATTCCTAAATAATACTGTGATGTATAGTGCATCATACAAGGATGGGAAGTTTTTAAATCATCTGAAAAAAGCTCTTTAGATATCTTAAATTTTTTTCTTTCTAGGGATTTTACTTAAAACTATTTTAAATAAATGCAGCTTAATTATTTAAAATTGATTAAATTTGCTTTTTCATTATCAGACATAGTTTAAAGATATAAATATTATGATAAATTATTAGTTAAAAATTAGTTGATAAAAATTACTTTAGATTTGTTGGATTTTTCGCTGTCTGAGAGACGTTTTAGAGAGTATATATATATATATGCACAATGGAAATAAATGCACAGTTTAAGCACTTCAATAATCACAAGATTCAACTAAAAGGAATTTTTCTTCATGTTTTCATAATCATTTAATTTTAAGAAAAGCTTTTACATTATTAAAATTTGTGGATTATTAGTTGGGATATAAAATTTACATTTTGTGTGCTTTTGGTAGTACTTTTATTTGTTTAGTTACTCTTTTAGTTTAAATTCTTGATTCGTTATATGATTTATTTAGTCTAAAAATATGGTATGACACAGATTCTTCTGAAATATCGCACGGATCTGACGTTCCTCTTGCTTCTTCCGCAGCAAGCCCCCTTACCTTTTAAAGGTGCCTTGGTAGGTTTGATCCTTCCCTCCTACCCTGCAGAAAAGTTGACAATTATCTAACATACCGTGACAGCTGAAGATCTCGATTGCACCCTATCATTAGGACATGCACTTCTCCTCTTGTTGGCTGCTCTGGTGTGCCCCTCTTCCCTTAACACCCATTGAAGAATTGTCAACCGACATTAAGGAGAATTTTTTTCTCTTGTGATCCCTTGAAATGCGAGAAATGCCGCCTCGCATTAACAGACTAACTGTAACTGTAACGGAATAGGGCGTGTAAAAAGGGGCACTTTTTTGTGCCTAAAACTCTCCCCCTGGAATGGCCTGAGAAAAACTGTCTCAAATTGAGAAAATTCCTATTGAAAAAAATTGAATGTTTTGAAAAGTTGAGTTTAGCTTTCGAGCTCCTTTTCGAACAGAAGATTTAAGGACATTTCTTTTAAGGAGAAAATTTAAGTAACTATTTTCCCGTGCATTTTGTATAGCAGACTAGAATCTTGTATCATTACTGTTGTTGTAAACATTTAGAATAAAAAAATAGCATCAAAAATAAAAAGCAAAAAGCTTAATGAAAATAATTTCGTTTTTCTGAATTTCCAGTGTCAGGTAAAATGGTTCTTAAAATCGAAAGTTCACTCATGAAATGGAAAAGTAAGTTAAATCTAAAAATGTATTTTTTTGCTTACGAAATTTCTTTGCTTCATAAATAAAGTACGATTAGAAAAAAAATTAGTATGTACTATATGAAGACACGCGCAATTCGTATTTTCGTACTTAAAAACAATTCTTACTTTCATTTTATTGAAGAAATATCAGACTAAGTGGTCTTTTTTTTCCATTTCAAAAACGTTTTTAAAAATAAAATTTTCTATACATGAAAGTTCTCCTCTGTTTTTCTGAGGAAAAAAAAAAAAAAAAACAAAACATTTTACTATTTTTTATATCATAAACAGTGTTTTAGTCTTGTTGGTCAAGCATCTGCTTATTTTGAAGACGATCGCAGCTTTGTCATTTTATTCTAATTTGATATCTGAAAGCTCTTTTCATTCGCATTAATTATATTCTCCATCATATTAATCAACTGATACTTCATAGGAACAAATTATATCAGAGTCTCATTCAAAACGTCCTGAAATAAAATTTCTGACGGCTATGGGTTTCTTTGCCAAAGTTCATGGATGATCTTCATTCAAGTCTTCCGGTAAATGTTCTTTGCTGTCTTCAGTTATAGTGGGTTAAAAAAAAAAAAATAAAACCTTAATAACATAATAATGATTTGAATATAATTTTTTATGTAAGATCAATCCTTATAAAGATTGACAAGTACATTGTGCATGGAATGTCAATTACATAAAATGATTGCGAAACATGATCACTCTTTGTAGAAGTGCCTTAACATATGTGCTTGCACTTGAAACAAGTGGTAATACTTAAATGCCTATGCTGTAACCCGTGAATAATTCTTTACGAATTCCATTAAAAAATCTGTGATCTCGACATCAGCAGTGCAGTTAGCCATAGTTGGAAGAGTTAATGATTCTCCTATTAATTATCTATCTATATATATATGTATACGTATTTTATTTGAGTCGTAATAAAATTATTCACATTATTTATAAAGTTGTAGATTTACTTCTTCCGAAAATTGTCCACATTTTTTGGCGTTGATCATGACAAATTTTTAATAGAGATTACTTTTTATATTATGTAGAGTTACACTTTTGAATTAGTTGATAAAAATAAATGAACTTTTACAAATATAAAGTGTAACTCTACATAATATAAAGTATATTTTACTCTACAATTAAATTATTTTATTCTTATTTTTTTATAGCATAGAATATAAAAAAATGTGTTTTTAAAATATAAGATATTACTATAATTATTTAAAACATTATTGTTTCAGCCAAATTTATGATTTAAAGTTAGTTAATTTTAATTTTACTTTTAACTTGTTGAATAAAGACGGCGTCTTTCGCTTCCAGATATCATTATCAATTTAGAAAAGTTGTAAAGTTATCACTATAAATTTAGTGATCATTATCAATTTAGAAACGATGTAATGTTAGCATTGTCAGAGCCATTATACTTGAAGAACACAGTCATTATACAGAGAAGTTATTTCACTTGCAATACATGATTTGAAATTTCCATATTTCAAAATATTAATTTGTGCCCGGCTTCTAGGATCATTTTTACACTTTTTTAGCCCTGCAAGGGGCGAAATAACGGTATTTTGTCTAGTGGAGTACCTGTGGGTCTTGGTATTTTAGAAGAAATGATCAAACAGAAGACTCCCAAACTTGCACTGCCATCACCATAGGTATTATTTCACTTGGAAAACATTTAGACTACGAAATATTTTACATATCACTATTAGAGAACACGATGGATCTGTGATTGGGATACGAACTCACTGCATTCTGATAACGAAAACAAACATCTTAATTGCATCATCCCCCAAGAAAGATATTATTATACAATTTATATAGAATGATTCATTTGGTTAGTTACAAAATCGGCACATTTTAAAGCCGCAGAATAGTGAAACATCCTTAAAAAGAAAGAAAAAAAAAATATGAAGGAAGATAGTTACTTTTAATAAGCTAACGGGAATAACGTTGAAATATTGAGAATTCCCATGTTATTCTCAATATTTATTTCTGAGGAGAAATTTCGCTATATAATTGTTGTCAGAAATTTATATTATTGAGAAACTACAATATAAATTTTTCAGCAAAATATTTTGTTAAAATTCCTCTCTCTTCATATTTACAACTAAAATATTAACACCATATTTACATATTTTCGAATTTATTAACATTTGTATGAACCTTTTAATCTTATTTATAATTTACAACTCTAGAAAGTTGCTTTTCACGAGCGAAACAAACGAAGATAAGAAACTACATGTAAATCATAAAAATGTGCACCATTTAGAAATATTAACACACTTTATTTAGAAATGATTTTTAAAATTTATTATGTTAAGAGTGATCAGAAAATTTTGATAAAAGTCATTCAGTAACGAAACACAATGAAATCATTCTAGATTGTAAATATCTTTAGTTTTGAATAATACTGCAATGATATTTCAGTAAAAATTTTTAAATTTCCCAAATATTGTGTTGGGGAAAAAGAAATCCATTATTTTTACGTGAACTTTTTGTAACTTCTTTCAGATTCGCTTTGTAAAAAGGATTAAAACAGTTTTCATGTAGATTTTTAGGTCTTGTGCGAAGCTACGACTGATGACATGCTGTCAAGTTTGATAATTTTTGATATTTTATAGACATTCTCGACGATGTTGTATCCATGCGAGGTGCATCCTTAGCATCCAAATACCCAAACGGAATCGACGAAACCAAAATTGTGCGTAACTGGTTGTTACAGTCATATATAGGACGATAAACACCTTTCACAATTTTAGCCACCTGGTTAGCATTTTCGCCATTATAAAAGAAAAACTAAAATGTATCAAATTTACTGTTTGTTGTCTTCTATTTTTAAAACCTTGTACTCATAACTGAATTAATCAAACAAAAAACCACAAGAAAATATTTTAGTGTCAAATGTCACCTTTCCAATGAGCATAAATTTGAAATTGTTTGATAGATACCTCACGCGACAGCGATCATTACAGGCGTCTACCGAAAAAATAATGGATAATTTTTTTCCCCAAACTAATATTTGGGAACAGGTGTCGAAGCAAATGAATAGTTTTTTTTTCAATTAAGTATACTACTTTGTTAATGAGAGTTCAAGTCATGCAAGGTTCTTTAAAATGTCTGTCATCTTCTGATATTTGGTAATTTGTAAACAATGAAGATATAAGTAAACAGAGAATATGATGAAGATTCGAATCTTCATCATATTCTACACTGATCAGTAATAGATTGTATGAAATTTATTTTTTATAGTGTGAAAGATTATACCGACGATTTACTTTTACACGATAGATCGACTTTCCTTCTGCATGCATTATTTTAAAGTGTTGTTCATTGTAAATAATTTACCTTGTTCTTAAATATGTGTAGTAATAAAATAAATCAAAAATTTTAAATAAAAGTTGATGAAAGTAAAAAAATAAATTATGGTTATAAGTTTTTAATTCTTAATGTTTCAAATTGAAATTTTATTTGCTATGCTAAGAGATATTAATAATATTATTTATTTTACTAATTTATTTTATCATTATGCAAAAGATTATTATGATAGAATATTTTTGTAAAGTAACAGGGAATTTTTGGTATAAAGTGAAATGATTTCTCTAGATTTCTTTTCTTCTGGATTTTTGAAATTTGTGTTTATGCTAAAAAAACGTTTGAATTTTCTAGTGTGTAATTATCATAAACTTAATTTTTCATTTCAAATTTGGAAAAGATTGATTAGAAATTTAATATATTTGAATTTTAAAACGCTTTGTAACATGTTGAGAATAATATTTCTGTCTCATAAAAAAAAAAAAAAATTAAATTTGCTTCTTTTTATTGCATCATATTTGATATACAAATGGTCACTATAATACATGCGGCAATATTTGGTAACCTTGTATATATTCATAAATATTTTAATTTTCTGCGTTAATCCATTTACAGGAAGACAGATTGAACCTTATTTCTTGAACACTCAGATCAATCAATCCAACACTGACTTTTTTTTCCCCTTTGGACGTATGTTATTGCCCCATCAAACTTCCCTTCACATGACCCAGAGTTAAACTGTACCAGTTTGGACATTTGTATGGAGCACTGATGGCTTAAAGAGCAAAATTAGCTTCAATATCTGATATATGAGGCCATGGTGGCTTGGTTGGTTAGGACCTTGTTTTTCTTATCGGAAGGTAGTGAGGAGGAATCCCTACACAACACACACACAACAACAAGAAGGAGGGGCTCTGGTCTATACTTAAAGGTTATCAGGTTAAGCCCCTTCAAATTCCAGCGGAACGGACATCCTACACAGAGTGCAGGGCGCCCGCCGAGAGCCGTGACCATTTCCCATCTACTAGAGGCCGCTCGCTGGTCACCCTCGATCAATACAATGTCCCCCAGCTGCTATCGATTAACTCGAGTTCACTGATGGTAGCTGGGCATGTAAGACATATTGTGATTGCTATGTGAAATAATACCCCGGTTGCAAGCCAAGCCCGGTTTCTTTTGTTTTGTCCTGCTTCTCAATCACAAGGACTCACTTTTGGAACCACGATGGCATGCCCATTAAATTCTGCATAATGCTGTATAAAGGTGCCATCACTTCCACTCCTTGTAATGCTAAAATGTTAAAACCTTAATATCCGGGCATTGTAAGCAAACAATAATATGCGATGTGATTGCCTATACCTTTTGGGAAATCGACATGGCTGACACATGGTGAAGGATGTTAACAAGGGACATAAAATCTTTGGAATCTATTTGAACAATTGATGCTACAAATCTAAATATTATATTATAAACTAATAAACATTAAATATGGTAGATAGTGTATATATAATTATAACCACCTGATAATGATTCCTGGACATAATTCCTATGATACTTAATAGGCTTCATCATTTTGTTGTTTCACAAGATGGGACTTTTATTCATTAGTTACTAATCTTCAATGGTCTGGTTAGTTTCTTACATTTATTACACGTAGTTTCCAGAATTATCAAAGTGTTTATTTCAAGCAATTTCATTCATAGAATATTTTAACTAGGACAACTCGTGGGCACAGTTTAGAAATTACGTACACTCCAAACACTGCAAACAATAGCGTGAAACTTTCTTTCACAAAATTTCACTTTTTATCCTTGACAAGGAAAGATATATGTGAATGCTGTTATAAAGATGGAGTGCCTTGAAAATAGTTTCTATGTTTACGAGATGAATGTATGCAAAAAAATTACAGGTCATGATTAGATATTCTGAAATAGTAAAATCAATGTTACAAAATTAATTATTCTTTTTTGCAAATCAGAAAATCATACGTCTTTCACATGTCGCATTTATAAAAAAGGTAGCAAAGAAAGACATGCAAACAGAGTTATTGTAATGCAACTGACTATGTTCCATCTCTTGTAAGGATTAGCAGACTCAAAAGTTAGAGGTCACGATCAAAAAATCTGTAACAGTGACCAATTGTTAATTTAAATGGTGACAAATTTAATTCTTGCAGTTTGAATGTCGGATAAATTACGTGATTTACTAGACTCCCCACTAAGCTTTCTCAATCAGCTCAGCAAATGAAGTTGATTCAAGACGGTGTTAATGATATGGTGCTGTAAAACTCAGTTCTTTTCTATTTGGTTCACACCAAAGTAAATCATTAGGGTTTTATTTAATATTGTGATATTATGTGCATAATAATATATATTGTGTTCCTTTCTGATTCCGCTTCCCCCAATCAAAAGCCATGATAGCGTGGTTGGTTAGGGCGTTGTTGCCATTATCTTGAGATTATGGATTTAAATCTCCACTGAACTGAAGATCATTTTGTTCACTTATGAAGACTAGGAATATTCAATTGGTCGTGGTTGCAAAGTTCTCCAAACGAAATGATATCTCTGGGGGTGGCAGTTCAAAATTTTAGTACTGATTGGTCCCTGCTTCAAAATGATGAAGACTACCACCAAACTAACTGTTTCTATCTAACTGATAGAGCCCACTAATTTAATGGTAAGGCATAGTAACTTAAAACTAAATTGACGTGTACAACACTTACCTTACAATTTTGACTTATTCTTTAAATTCTCAATCTGTCATATTGTTTGGGTCCATATTCTATTGAATATTCATTGCTGGTATGGAAGTAGGATACATAGATCAATACAGTCCCCTCCTTGTCCTCTGAATGCTGTTTAAAATTTCCAAACCGTAAAGTCGACACCTATACATACATTGTATAATTTTCAGTCCCCCATATCGCGATGCCCTATGTTTAATGAATAGTAACTACTTGGATGTAAATTATTACCATTACAAAACTATTACAAATATCCACATCTCAAGTTGTAACCAAATCCCCACACTGTTTAATTGAAAATCAGAACACTAACCATTTAATTGATAGTTCAACTACTACATAATCATTGTTATTCATTTAGCATACAAAAATTGAAGGAATTGACCAATTTAAATTATTTCCAAAACCATTACAAACATTCATATCCGAAGCTGGAGCCAATCCTCAAATTGTTTAAATGAAAGATCAGAATAATAATCATTTTTAATTGACTGCCACTGTAATCGTAAATGAGTAAGTTTTATATTAACAATTTCTTTCTCATTAAGGAAATAAATTTTTAAAAGCCCCAAGAAAATATTTTTCAGTTATCAGTACAATGAGTTTGTTCTCATATTAGTATGCAGTGATATAGAATATACGATCATCCATGATTAGATAGGTAGATTAACTGGTAGAATTCTGGCTTGGGTTTAATTATTCATGGGTTCGATTCCGACCTCGGAAGATTTTGTTTTGTAAAGAATCAGAGCCAACATTAAACCGCTGGTATCCAGTCAAGTTATTAAAGAAAAAGACCACCGAACGACCAACAAACACCCTTAGTTCGATAATCCGTTTGGTTTGATATGTGACCTCACCAAGGAGTGTGGTACTGAGAGAAATCACATAATAATAAGAATTTCTGTAGGATAAAACCTTCTATTAGTAAGATGTTGTGAAAAGATAAAAGTGATTGACCAGCTGTCAAATTAGTTATCAGGCAAAGGTTTAAAATTCCCGACCGAAAAAATAGAATGACAAAATCCATATAATATTTCACAATAAATACCACTATAGGATTAATTTCATGCTTGCAATAAAATAGCGTTTTTGTCTATAAATAACAATTAAAATTTTATTTCATAGGAATGTAATTCTGTTTATTAGGCAGATCTGAATATCTGAATTATCTGGTAATTACTCTATTTTTAAAGAGATTCTTTGCAAAATATTTTGTTCAGGTGTGATGCAATAAGAGTTGTAGGTATTTCGCATAGATTATGGGGAAACTTAGAAAAGCCCTAAGTACATACCTTGACAGATGTATTTTCAGAAAATGAATATGCGTGGAGTATCTATATAGTTGTTCAATAGTCGTTGGGATCGAATGCAGGACTTCTTGAAGAATCTATCACTATTAATGAAACAACGTAAGTGTATATAATTTCAAAATATAAAATCCTTCGTCGCAATTTCGCCACAATGAGAGGATTTCTTTAGAATAATTTTATCTGCCGAATTCCTTAAATATGATTCAAATCTCATTTATATTATAAAAAAAAATCATAAGTAATCTATAGACAATGCACTGAGTTTCATTATTGCGAAAAAATATAACTTAACTATTCTGCTTATCCCAAGAGAAAAAATGTTGACTTAAGCTCAATATAGCATATGTATAAATTGTGCATATTGAAGAGCTATTTTCGGCTCTGCTGGTGGAAATTTGAATTAAATATTTTCCGAAAATCAGGATAGCATTCAAACGAAATTATGCACATGCATTTCTCTTTAATAATTCCTAAGTATTTTTTTTTCGTTAAAAAGTCTTAACTTTCTTTTAATTTACTTTTAATTAATCTGTATATTTTAGTTGATTACAAATGAAAAATAGGGAATTTAATTTATAAACATTCATTGAAATTAAACCAAGCTTAATAAAATTCTAAATTTTAGGGAAATTTAGTTTTTTTTTTTCCTTTTTTGTAAAAATTTGTAATTAACTTTATAGGAAAATATAAAATTATTGTAATTCTAGGGTACAATACTATATCGAGTTTACAATAGAATAATTTACTCTGTGGTCTTCAGTTTAACAGTTCATGGTCTCAATTCCTATTTTGGTGTTGTTTTTAATGATTCTAATCTGTCTTAAAATGATAGATCTTTGGTCAAAACAATCATCGAATTCAAGTCCCGAAATATGATTAGCAAAAAATGAATATAATAATAAAAGAAAATTTTAAACGTTTCTTGGCAAAAGTATAACCAGTGTAGGAGAAATAAATAGAAATGTATGTTTTTTATATTTTTTGGATAAATCTGAAAAATAACATCGAAATTTATTAAAATTTTATTAAATATATTTTACGTTTTCACCATATTTTTCAACAAAATTAGAATAACTTAAGTAAGGAAAAGATATGAAAATTTCTATTTTTATTTTCTGTAACCTTTTCTCGCTGTATAACCCACTCTTTCTCTCGTTCATAATTTCATTTTGTCTTTTCTGTGAGGTTTAATTGTTTACTTAGTTTTGGGTTAACAGATAATGTTAGTAATCCGCATTTCTACGAAATTTTAGAGAGCATTTTCTAGTGCTTTTCAGAGTTCAAAGATGTATGGCAGGAAGCTTTTGCGAATGATATAACTTATATTTCTGACGATATTACCGGCACTGTGATAGTAGTTCAGATTTCAAACATACTGAAGATACTTGTACCACAGTGTTCAAATTTAACTCATAAAACTTCACTTCTAATAAACGTATTGTAACTATTTTGCATATTTTCATTCGTCTATACGTTTTATTTTTGTATTTTATGAAATACATCATAATTAAACCAAGATTGGTTTTCAAAATTTTGAGTTTATATCGTTATACTTTATTTCAACACTTGACAACCTTTTTTCATAATGTAATTATATATTTAAAAAAATTCTTTTACAAAAATTGTTTCTATTTTTGAACGATAAAATATAGAGAGATTTGAAATATGAAATAAAAAATACGTAACTTTTAAACAAATTTTAATTTGGGGAAAAAAAAAAAAAAAAAAAAAAAAAAAAAAAAAAAAACGCAGTGAGAGTGTTAAGTTGAAAGTGATTGTTAATAATTATTATTAAAATTTAATATTAATCATTATTTAGGATTCTTATTTCACAATACATTCTATACACCATCCCCCACACACAATCTTTGAACACACATAGAAATTTAAAACATACATCTTCAATACATTTATAATTATTTTAACACTCTTGCCACAAATGTGAGTTGATTGTAATGAAAAACGTGTACACCAATAAGCATAATTTTTAATTTAACTACAAATTTGTTACAGTTAAAAGGACAACAAATTTACTATAAATATTTTTAGCAGACCAAAGTGCTTTCATAAATATATTTGTTCAATTCAATAAAGTATTAGTTTGGGAAAAAACAAATCCATCAATTTTCCAGTCGATGAATTCGTTCAATATCACGTTAAGTATTGATCATACAATTTCAGATTTATGCTCGTTGGAAAGAACATTTCCCACTAAAAAATATTTTGCTGTTTTTCATTTGGTCTATTCAGTTATATGGTACATAGTGTTAAAAATGGAAGTCAACTGAGAGAAAATGCAGTACATTCACAGTTTCTCTTTGATAAAGTAGAAAATACAAGCCAGGCAGTTGAAAATCTGGAATGGCGTTTATGGTCCCTATACTGTAACAGCCAATCTTGGGAAATTTTAGTTTCATCGATTTCATTCAAGTATATTTGTTGTTAAAGATGCACTTCGCACAGGAGGCCCATTGTTGAAAATATCGATAAAATCGCAAAAATGTCCGAACTCGACCAGCATGTTAGTTACTTAGAAGCTAAAGATCAGCCAAAAAACAATTTAAAATGATTTGTACAAAGCTAATCAAAAACATGTAAATAAAGTCATGATGTTCATATAAAATAATTTATTTTTCTCTAACCTAATATAATGTTAATCATGAAGTTTAATATTTTGATTATGTAAGTAGAAAAAGCATACAAATATTTCAATATTTGCTCACATTCTATTGAAGTATTTGTCAGCATTCTTGTAACAATATTTGCTTACTCATCAATTTTTTTTTAGTAAATTTGAATTAACTGTAAACCACCATTTTTGTGATAAATATTATATGCAACAGGTGTGATAAATACGAAAAGTAAAAATAGTCATGTAACTGAAATTAATTCTAGGCTTTCCTACTTCGGTCGATCAAAGATCTAAATATTGATGTCTGCTTCGTAATTTGAAATTTTTACCATCAAATCGTAATCTAGCTGACATTAATTTTAATTTTTCCTATTTCAATCGATCGAAGATCTAAACATAGATGTTTGTTTCGTAATTTGAAATAATTTTCAACAAAATCGTTGATAGTACATTTAAATTTTTACTATCCCGTTATGTGTCTGAAACATAACGCAAGGTATCATAAGGTCAACTACCAAAGATCAGTTACACCAATCGTAAATGTCTGTAACCAAATATGAAGACATCCTTTAAAAATCATTAAGTTAAGCAGAATTAGTTTTAAAAAGACAATGATGAATAATTCAGAATTATATAATGAGAAGCAGCGAGGTAAGAATATTCTCATGAGGTATTCATTCGTATTAATTAGCCATCCAAATACTTGCATACCACAAAGAATAAACTAATTTAGGAAGAAAATTAGGAAACTTTCTTTCTAAAAAATTAGGAAAAATGTACGCATTCATTAAAATATTTGGGTTATCAACCTAACTGATAACCTAAATAACTTTTCCTGTGATGATTCGAACTTTAGGATATTTGTATCTTTCTAAATGATTCAATAGATTCAAGGTTTCTTCATGGATTCAATTTACCTTTAATTATTTTAACGATCTAAAAAAATACAAAATGTGGCCTTCGGATAGAAAAGCCCCAAAGGCTACGTTTTTAAGAGTCAAGGGGCATCCTTTTTCCGACCCTCCTTCCGAAATTTTTCAATTCTCCTTCGCAGTGATTAATGAAGGAGCGAGCACAGTTGCAGTTAAAGGGAATAGGACGGAGGGGTTGTCCAAGGCAAAAAAGAGAAGTTTAGAAGGTTCCTTCCACGTGAACGCCTTATTTGCATATCGAGTGTCCCTCGACAATAGATGCCACGGCTCCGCCATTGTGTGCCTAGAGTGGCACGCAGACAAAGAGTGCCGGTGATATCTTCAAGTGGTATTTTTTTCCCACTCTTCTTCGGAGATGGATGGTAACAAACAGGTATTAAAGACCCCCTTTTCATTCAAAGTCCTCTTGATGCTTTTTTTTTTCTTTTCGCTCTTTTTGATAGTCGGAGGTGTTGTAGTGAAGTGGCGAGGTTATGTTTGGACGATATTTGCCACCCTGGATGTGCGGTCTTGTCGCTCTGGTTGAACAGATCGACGCTTCGAGTTAACGTTTGTATTTCTTGCTAGATACAGGGAAGAGAGCAAGTGCTTCTGTTGAAAGTAGATTCTTAGAAAAAACATTATAAGCAGAGCGTGAAATGTTTGGATGATATTCTGCCCCATCCCGGCCTAGATGAATAGTTGTGTCCAATAACTAAAGCGCATCGGTTGAAATATTGTCTGGTTAATGTGTCATACTTGGAATGAGTGGTGTTTCGGAATCCAGAGACAAAACTAAATTTCTAAGTCCTTTCAATAGTAAAAATAAAAATTCTTTAGCCCTGAGGATTCGAAAGTAATATCAAAAATCAAAATTTCATGAGCTCCTAAATCATTATTCTAATAAAAATAAAATTCTTGAACCCTCAAATCCTTATAATAATTCTTAAAAGCCTCAAATCATTATAATGGTAAAAATTTCTGAGCTCTAGCGAACTCTTACAGTCGTAAAAATGAAAATTCTTGAGCTTCCAAATCTTTACACACAGACTAGAAGTAAAAACTCCTGAGCCTCTAAATCATTATAGGGGAAAAAATAAAAATATTTAACCATCTAAATCTTTACAGAGGTAAAAAATTTACAACGTCAAAAATAAAAATTCTTGAGATTTTCCAAATGTTTACAGTAGTAAAAATAAAAATTCCTAAGCCCCCAAATCCTCATACTCGTAAAAAGTAAAAATTTCTTAACTCCCAAACCTTTACAGTGGTAAACGTCACCATATTCTTAGCTATTAAAATAAAAAAAGGGAAAAGAATAAAAAATTTATATCGAAGAAAAAGTTTACTAAATATGATAATCAAAATTAAAATTAATGGGATAAAATGTAATGAAAATTTTGTTTAATTGCACCTATTACTAATAAAGTTAAGGAAAAAAACGACGAAGAATATTATAAAAAAAGAAAATAATTTTCTATTAAAGTTATTGGCAATTTTTGTGGCAACATGTAATTTATGCTTATTGCTAATATTAAATAATTGGTATGCACACATCTACCATTTATAAGACTGCTCTTTACTTAGGAAATGTTGGTTGTATTGTATTATTAAGTGTTTGTTTCCAATCTTCGAGGAACATACTCTTCCTTTCCTCCAATGAAATTTGATTTTTTTTTTATTATTGTGACATATGAAATTGATTGCATAATTTTTCATAGGATTCATGATTGTTTATTAAGATGGTATCTTTAGGTACCGATGTCCTTACGTGATAACAACAATCATGTTTGATTCATCGTATGCTTGGTAGCATTCTCATGCTGAAATGAAAATGACATCTCACCAAGTTTTGGAGCATTTGTCATTGCATTATTTTACTATTCAAATATATCATGGTTCTTTTGTTGAAGTATGAATAGTTCTACATTCGCTCTTTCAAGTCCATCAGGAAATTAAGACATTACATTCACTATGCTTTTTAGTAGGTGTTTAAGTGGCATGTTTCTAATCTTATCATTTGTTTAAAATTGAAATAATAGTTCTGATATTTCCATTTTCATCAAATTTGAAACTTTAAATTTCAATAAGCGAAGGTTGCACAAAGGAGACTTTTACTTTTTTGGCCTTCGTTTTATTTTATTTAATTACTAATTCAAATACTAAAATCTAAGAGATCGAGTGCCATTCCAAGATCCCTTTTTCTCTCATAGGTCACTTCGACTGGGACAAAAGCTTAACATAGGACTCCAAGTAATAGGATAAAAATACATACCTGATACAGGAGTTGAACCCACCTACTATAAACTCAAGCCACTCAGTAACCTATTCTGCTTAAAATTAAGAAATTAGATGCTTTTTTTATGGTAATATTCATAAATATTTTTCGAAAAGGAAAATAGAAAAATATGCATGAAATATGTGTATTTAAAAGTGTGCCTTTTCTTACAAGAGAAAATAAATTTAAGGATTGATTTGCATATAAAATTTGAAATGTCGGAAAGATATAGAGTTCGATACCTTGTATTACTGAAGACTGTCATATCGAGAGTGCGTATGGACGTTAGATATTCAAAGGGTCTAATGTTCCCTGGTTAGTGTGGAATGCCTAAAAGAAGAACACCAACTTAAGTGACGATCTCTAAAGACTACCGATAATTGTCAACATTTCTACGATCTCTACTGACCGATAATTATCAACGTTAAGCAATATAATAATAATAATAATTAATGATAATAAATTTTATACATGATTAGGAAATTTTTGATTTTAATAATGTTAACTTTTAGAGAAAAATCATATTTATTTTATTTCTAAAAAATATATTGAAAAAAATCGTATAAGAAAATGTACAAAGGAGGATACTTTATCTACTCAAATGAAGTAAAGGGAAATTTATACTAGCTTTCAAAATATTTTAATATTTCCTATTTTTCCGATTCCTTCATCTGAAGGTCTCTCAGGCGATCGCTTTACTATTTAATTTCGGCATCACCACTTTTCAAGGTAAGTGCTCGAAGAAGGTATAATAGACTGTAGGGGTTGAAAAATGCCGCCCCACACCATGAAAGAGCCTCACACTCATCTCGCCACTAAACAAAG
>JAPDSC010134768.1:0-10144 GCA_026290005.1 Latrodectus geometricus
AAACTTTCTTCGTTAAGTAGTGATCATGAATTTTCCTTAAGCAGTGATTTTCAATTCTTCGTTAAGTAGTAACCATCAATGTGTCATTTTTTTATTAATCCAACAGCATAAAAATCTTTCTCAACCGTGCGAACAGAAAAATTTGAATCTGAAGTTTAAGTAATTAGCCTTTGAAATTTGAAGTATGTGAAATTGGCATGAAAAATACGTTTGATGTTTTTGTTCCAGGACGAGACATGAAACAAGAACCTATGAACTTGGAAAATTTCGATGTTTATACTTGGTCATTTTATACCTTCGGAATATCTATCTGTTAAACAGAACTTTCCGATTGGTGACTATAAATTACAGTTTCATGTTGTTGAATAGTCAAATTTATCAATGCCATAGTTTAACACCATTAATGATAAAGGTAGAAAAAGATAAATTAACTACTTAACTTTGATTTTGTTGTTTGAATTATTATTAGTTGTACCATGAGCAAATGCGGAAAAACAGGGAGTATTAAGGTTTCAGCTATAATGGGTTATTTTTACACTGATTCCGGTAAAAATGTATGAATTCATTAATTTGTTTGACTGATACTAACAGTGAATGAAAGAAATATGGACGCAATGTAATATTGGCAATGTATTGCAAACGAGACATATTGATATTGACAGGTATTTTTTCTGCCAACATTTTTAAATTTAGGTAAATGCGATGGTCTTGTGTAGTAATGTTTAATAATTTGTATAATATTTTTTTATGTATTCTGTTGCCATCAGAGTAGCACTTTGACGGGGAAAACCAAATTTCAAGCTAGAAATGAATGGTTCGCTAACAAAACGTTCTATAACGATTATAGTAAATGAACTGATTTGTGAAACCGATTTTGCCAGCATGAAAACTGTTGTTCATGATCCATTTAACTACAGTATACTACGTTAAAATGGATATTCATATACCGATAGCTAATCGCAGAATTTCTCTGAAAGTTCCATGGATCCTATTTAAATACATAAATATCAATAATACGGGTAAGTCCGATCTAAATACACCCCAGTACTACTATACATAATCATAGTAACATAGTAATTCCTTGCTCACCGATTATCATTAAGAAGCTGAAGCATTTGTGGCTGAAGGTAGTTTGTTTAAGGACATTATTACCCACTATTTTAATATTCCAAACATCAGGTCAGTAAAGTAATTGATCTCACTTTGTCTTTTCTTGATCCAGTCATCCTCCGTGTATAGCAAGTATATGAATATATAGCTAATTCTCTTCTGCTTCTGTAATGTGGTATCAATATTAAGGAATAAGTTAACTGTTTACTTTGTTCCTTGACTATGGCTCAAAAAATTACGATTCATTTTTATTGTTTGCTTGAAATTTTACTCTCCTAATTAGTTTTAAATTTAAACTGCCTAATTAAATTTACAACTCACCTAACTAAAATTCTTGCTTTCAGTATCAAGTGTCCAGTAACATAAACCTATGATTTCTAAATTCAAGTTATGATAATATAACTCACAAGTAAAAGATACAGATATTTTCTTTGTCATAAATACGTGTTCAGTATGGTTCAAAGCTACCATAATTTGCAGATTACTTTTTATACCTTTTTAATATTTGATCGAACTGTAGTGATTTATTAATAGTTAATAGAATATTATAGTGAATTTGTAATGTTTTCAAAAATAGAACAGAATACTAGAAACACGAACATTTATATATATTTCAGATTATGTTACAAAAGTTGTAACTTCATATTAAATATGTCACTAGAATTCATTGCTTGAAATAAACACGTATCATTTATGACATAGACCAAAAGATGAGCCTGTTGCAATTGGATTGTAAATAGGATGCTACGATAAGTTGTTGAAATTAACTGGACTACTTATATATCCATTTAATTTTTTTTTCAAAGAAAAATTAGCGATTTGTCTCTTTTGAATATTGGAGATTTTTTATATTGCTACAAGGAGTTTAAAAACAAGTTTATGATACACCCCATTTGGTTCATTTGTATAAATCCAACTTTGAAAATAATTAAGTTTTTCTACTTCTACTGCTACTGAAAGAAAAAAAAATGAATAAGATTTTAATATGATTCTTAATAAATATAATTCTCCTGGAGACAATAATTCATCTTTCTAACTAAGATATAGAAGGAAAATGACTTTTCAACCTTCCAATGACCTTGATCACGGAAATATTTCTTATTAAAATCAATCGGGATCAGAAGTACAGCTGTTCAGATTAGAGCTCGCTTCAAACCAGACATCATGAAATGGGAATCAAGGAAAGTCAATAAAAAAGCCTCTCACTGTCTGACAATCTAAGAATATTCCATTTCAACTAAATACAAAAACGTTGGGTAGTTATTTGCAGTTATATCAAAGATCATCTCTCGCAAAGCTCCATTTCTATCACGAATCCAATTAGTACCCAATTTTGATAAATGAGCTAGCACCAATTTTATTCAATAGAATATTCCATATTATTCAAGATATCAAAAGTATTTGGAGAAATAAGATTGATTTAAATGTGTTTACACGTCATTACCTATATTTGCAGGTATGAATATATACGTTTGTAATGGCTCGATAAGTTGAGTTATTTATAAACGATAATTGAATAATCACTTGAAAAAAGTAACATTTTCCTGATACATTTAAATAATGGTATTGATTTTAAGAGACATAAATTTTCTTTTAATAAAGTAAGACACAAATAAATATAAACATTTAAATAAATATAAACAAAACATTTCAAATCGAACTCTTTTAAAAACATTTCAAATCCATCCTGCTCAGGTAGTGGTTCCCTGAGTTTACTTTGTAAAGATATTTGTCTGCTGTGATTTTAGAATATAGTATAATGGGATTCTTACTAATTGAAAAGTCTAGTTTTAAAATTATGTGATTTTCTATGTGTTATATAAGTGTACTACACATCCCTGTAGTAATTTAGCTCTTGACTTTTTTATAGGCATATACAGCACTTAACATTAGGGATGTAGAAATTATCTGTTTTATCTAAAAACATTTTAGTCAGCTTTTTCTTTCTTTGACAAATCAAATGTTAATTAATTATTTCTCCCATCAATGCGAAAGTTTATCATTATTCAAGGATGTTTTGTACCGTTCCTAAATTCTCTAAGGGTTAATTTTTAAATGATTAGTATATCAGTATAATTTTTAAACAAATTATGCATAAGAATTGTTGTTTAGGAAGTTTCACATATTTTGATTAAATTTCAAAGAAAGTTGTGTTACCTCTAAGACACGCATTACATGATCCAGAAAAACGTTGATAGCTTAACACCTGATATTCGTGGACTTTAAATACTTACCGTCTGCATAGATAAGGATTTTTTTGTTTTAATAGATAGTGAGCATTCATATGCCTAAGAGGAGGAAACTTAGAAAACCGTCTGGAACTCAACACAACAGACATGCACGCAGAAAGCAGAAACGCATCATTTATCTCTTTTGCTCAACAGTGTTTGGGATCAAACCTGGAGCATTTCACTCCATGGAATTCAACCCCCCCCTACTGGATTACGGTAAGCTATGTCGATAAATGCAACGCCCATTATCATTTTCTTTCTAACATCTACATCAATATGTGTTGTAGATGATTTACATCTATATCTATGCATTCAGATATCGACATCGAGAATAGAAAAAGATGCAAAACAATTTAAAATGCCTAAATTACTGTCAAAATATAAATTAGGCGGAGATATTCTTATATTCCTGATTTATGTAAAAGTTTTTTAGGCTTTTGATGGTGAATATATATTTATTATCTCTTAAGAGCTACTTTAACCTATCCTTCCAGAAATTAGATGTTATAACTATTTGAGAAATATATGTGTGAACCATACCGGATGAAATGTCATGTAGGGATTGTTAGACAATTTAAATAAAACACATTTTTGTAATGTTTATATAAAAAAAAAGCACAACATTGCTAAACATTAAAAGAAAAGAAACATTTAATTTAATCTATTCCTCTAAGTGTTTCTTTCTTACAATAAGCAAAAGGATAGAAGTATCTCCTCAAAAGAGAATTATTTTTAACTCTTGCGGAACGTAGGAGAATTTTTTTATTTAATTTGAAAGTATGTTTTTAGTAGAAGAACCTTGGCAATCAGTGTACGGAGAGCGCGAAACAAAACTTAGGGAATCCTAAGAGCTTGTCTTATTTTAAATAAACAAATTCATTCGTATCGGAAAACCAAGGACAAGAAAAAAACATGTTCTGCTTATCAATGGACTACAGATAAGCTTTCGTCCGTAGTGTATAACAGTCTCTTAACAAAAGCAATAAATAGTGAGTGTAATAAAGCATTAAATAAATTCTTGTGAATTATATAAAACGCCTCCATTTAGAAAAAATACTGTTTCCTCGACTTTTTAAGGATTTTCGATGTCCACACACATTTGTTCTTTATTTACTCAAGGCAAGGTGTTCCGGAAACTCAATTGGTAGATGAACTGATTTCGTCTCATCCAATCAGAGACTCCGGCATTAAGTAGACAGTTAAATGAGGCCATAGAATAAGAAAACAATCTTTTATAAAAGTTTTTTTTAAAATTTCTTATAATGGTAACAATTTTTATTCATTTTAGTATTTATAACTAATTTTTAATATCTTTCCAATGTAGAGCACAGAAGTGGGGTTTTGAAAGTCGGAGTGGAAGGGGCTCTATGTTCGATATCAGGCACTGGTGAACAACAAGAGATGTATGTGTGTGTGTGTGTGTTACATATAATTTTCTACATATGGAACTAGGTCGGGGTTTTCCAGGTTTCCTCCTTAGTGACACGTAAATATTGAGTATTATTTATGAAAATTGCCGTTTGAAGGCGAAATGTACTGTATGTTAAAAAGCATTACAGTATATTTCCCTGTAGGGCTACTTACTGAGCGTACTGATTAATATAATTCTTTTTCATTGCATTCGCATCTATCGTTTTTACTAATTTAGCAAACTTTTTGTCATGTGAATTTAATTCAGTATTGCGAGAAAATATATTTTTGAAATTAATTTTTTATACTTCAAATTTTATCATTCGTTAGTTTAGTTTTTAGTTTTTTTTAATAATTTTTACACTAATTATTAATTTATTTTATATGAGCTGAAAATTTAATATGCATTCTTATACTTATGTCGACAACAGTCATAATAACTTTATTTGCATGTTTATCTTCACACACACACTTATTATATTATACACATGAGCTACAGCCACTTTATTTTTTATTTGCTGAATACGGCTTCATACGAATTGAATGCAAGCGCTCACAGGGCACGCTGCGAATTCCCATCTATATTTCTTAGTGTCAAGAAATAACAGCCAAGTGAACATAGGCGTCGGTCGTTGACTGTCATGGCCGTCAACCGTCGGCCATTGCACCTGATCGCGCGTATATTTCCTCTCTTTTTTTCTTTTCCAGGGATTTTGATATCAGCCTGCCCTTCGATTCCATTATGATAACACAGCCAGGAGGGAAGGAAGAACCGAGGTTTCTGAAGAATCATTGCTCTCCCTCCCTTTTAAGTTGTAATATAATTAGAACAGATTATTTTTTTAAACCTTTAGGATAATTTGGCGATAATAAATACGTAACACAATGATTTTGATAAAATAAATTTTTATGAATGTTTAATGATTTAATTAAGGATTTTTGGAATGCCTTTCCTTAATATATGGGGACTTCCTGTTACCTCGTGTTCATTTAATTGATACTAGAATTGCCACATTAGGATGACATTTTTGCCCTTCAGAGCTAATGGATTAAAAAAAAATCTAATATTTTAATAGCACAGAAGGTAGGTGTCGAGCCTGAAAGCTTTCAAAATGTAGATCCTAATACAGACCACATCAGAATCAATCAGTTCAAAAGTAAATTTTGTTGCATCATCACACGTAATAGGCAAACTAAAAATGCAAAACAATTATTAACAGATAATTTGCATTTAAAATTGAATATTGGAAATTACCTAATTAAAAAAATATTATTGACTATTTGGTAACGATAAAAGAGTTTTATGAAATTCAATAATGTGGAAATAAATGTATATATACACATATTTGAACTGTGATATTTATAAAAAAATCTATTTTTATATTTAATATTAAGATTTGGTTCGTCTAGCTTTGAAATTGAACAATTTAATACACCTCAATAATTTTTTTATAGTTTTTTTTATAATTTATGTACAATTCCCAAAATTTAAGATTCACGGATTCTATACAAATTGAAAAACGAGATAATTTTAATAATTGTAATAAGTTATCTAACGCTGGATATTAATAAAAATAAATAGTAAACACATTATTCTTGTTATCTTAATACGTAAACTAAGACAATAACTTTAAAAAAAAATCACTTTTAATTTAATTTATTTACGTTTTTACACTAAAATTCATATCTAGTGATTTACATAGGAATAGGGCACTATTTATAAATATTAAAATGATAGTGACATAAAAAGATTATTCTGTTTAATTTATTAATAGTTAAATATGATGTGTTACAAGGTCTCTTAAAGCAAGCCTAGAGATGATTTAAGAATTTTCTATATAGAGTTATTGAAGATTAAAATTATTATTCCTATAAATCAAAAAAGGAGCATAACTGTCAGAAGAAAAATGAAATGTAAATTTATTGCGAATTGTCTGAGCCTTTTATTACGGGACAAAATTAAATTCCTTTGAGTATTACCTAGTCTACAGACGAATGACCTTCCGCTGAAGACTGTTGAATGTGACCTTCAATTCAACAGTTCGTGAGTTCAATTCTCACCTCATCTGTGTTTGTTTGACACAAATAACAGATAGAAAAAAAGTATTTTAAGGCATTTGAATATTTGCCGCGTGTGGGTTTCCTGGAGGACTATTTGTAAGTAACGTGCTATACTCACGTACTAGAAGTGAGTAAACTCTTAAATCTTCCATGCAAATTATCTCAACAGACATGCTTACAGAAAGTAGAAGAGCCACTTACAACTGCCATTGTTAACTGAACAGGATCGAATCCAGTACCTCCCATTCTTAAGAACTATGAGCTCGTGTGAGTATGATTGTAGTGATTCTGAACTCACACTTTCGACTCTTAATTGACTGAGTCCTAGTACGAAAAAAATTACTCACTAATGATGAACAAGCCGTATATGTTGTACATATTTTGAGAAATTCTTGTCAGGAAGTTGAACATAATTTTTTGATACCTTAAGTAAATGCCGTATTCAGATGTTTCATTTTTTTGAGAGTATTTTAATAAAAATATAAAAGAATTCAAGAATTTTAAGAAATGTCAGTTTAAATATTTTTAAATATTTTAGAGAATGAAA
Source organism: Latrodectus geometricus (assembly GCA_026290005.1). Classification (NCBI taxonomy): domain Eukaryota; kingdom Metazoa; phylum Arthropoda; class Arachnida; order Araneae; family Theridiidae; genus Latrodectus; species Latrodectus geometricus. Next base: position 7,360 of record JAPDSC010134768.1, read on the forward strand.
TGTCTTTTTTTTATAGATGCTGAGTGAGAAAAACGCCGTCGTATAAATATATTCATGTGATCATTTTAATTAAAGAATCATTATCAAAAATTTTAAATTAACAAACATTGTTACTTTTTAATAATTCATACAGTAGAATTCTCAGCATTGAGAGATTCATTCGTAATCTAATACATTTTCGACTGGGTAACGTACAGGGAAAGGCAAAATAGAATTCACGACAAAGGATAAAAAAAATGCAGTAGAATAAAAAATAAATAAATTAAATAAATACAATAAAAAATAATAATAATTAATATATTTACTTTTTTTAACACGGAAAAGGGTAAAGAATGCTAGGATAAAAAGTTAAAAAAAAATTCAAGTTGTGGGAATGTTGAAAGAAGTGATAATTCGATGTTGCCAATATTATTTCTTGATTTCATTATTATTCCTTATTCCATAATGATTCAAATTTTAAAATATTATAGAAATAGTTTTTGTTATTACTAAATGAAAATTGATGCTAATAATGAGTTTTTTATATTAATAATGATATTAATTATATAAGGTTCTTGATATTTGCAATATAATTTTATCGATACGTAAAATTGATGTAATTTGCGGCATCATAAATAACCATTTCTTTAAATGCGATTGAAAAATTTAATTTAGTGAGTATAAATAGTTTATGTTGATTTTTTCGTATACCTCTAATACTAAATTTCATTAAGTCAAGACATAAAGTAATTTCTTGATAGTAAGTTAGATTATTATTACTATATCACTGATTTACTTTCGACAAAAACACATATTTTTTTTAATGATAGGACATTTGATAGAAGTACATAACTTAATAGCTTATCTGCCAAATAAATCTGGCAATATATATTCTACTTGATTAAAGTATCTAAAATCAAAAACATGCATGCTGGATTCTGTTCATAATTGATAACAGGCTACATCAAATGCTCTTAAATTCATTACAATTTGCCAAATAAATGAAAGGCTACAACCTTGTACAGTGGTGAGACAAAGCTTTCCGGTTGGAAGGTTTTGAATTCGATCCTAGCCACTTTTGAACAATAGGAAATGGATGTTGGGAAAAAATTTTTAATCAAGCTATAATAAGTATAAAAGCATTTAGTTAGTTATTTAGTTGTTTATAAATAAAATTAAAATAGATTTTTATGATAAATCACAAGTATATTTTTTCTACTCTACATTTCACAGTGCGTAACTTTTTGTATTATTGCTATTAAATATTAAATTTTAACGTCAAAACAGAATATGTTTCTTTTAGTGAACATACAAGGGGAAGCTACTCATTGTTAACATCGTTGTTGATTGTTACAAGTGAGAATCAACTTGTAGTATTTTTGAGAAATTGATGTATATTTACCTCTTTTAAGTAGTAAATAAAAAATGTTCAATTATAAACTTTAAACATTAAATGAACGTTTTGTTTATTAATTCATTTTTTATGTAAAATATACGCACTTGTATAGTAAAAGAAATATAGAATTCATGTTTTTATAAAGAATATTTATATAGATTTCCATCACAACAACCAACTGCTTATGGAAAAAAATAGCGTCAAGCGTAAACTAATTCACAAGACACACATTGAACAAACGTCTTATGCTCGTGAGGGAAGTTTCTATTAATGAAAAAATGCTTAAAACACGTTGTCGTCACATGGACATAGCGCCGGCCTTCTTTTAACAACAGGAAACTAAGCAGGGAGGACTTCTATTTGCATGTCCAAGAAATAAAAATATCTGGAGATACTTATTTCTTATACAAATTTGGGCGCGAATTAGAAGGTCATAAACCTATAAAGAATTATAAACTGTCTTTAAACTTATTTTTATTAGAGATAAAAAAAAGCTCGTCAGAGTTTGTTATTACTAAAAATTAAAAAATTTAGATATAGATCTAATAGTATTTTAATGAAGATTAATGTTAAATTCTTCATTAATAATAGTTATTAATGAAGAATTTAACAACTTTCTGCCAACCGTTCTGAAGCTGAAATGACAAGTCTATTTAAACTTTCAACCACGTTTAGTTCTGTCAGAACTTTATAGAATAATTTTCTTTGAACTATTTAATTCATTTGAACACTGTAGTTTTTATTATTCTAAATCTGAAAAATGAAAATTGAAAATCCAAGAAATGAAATTACTTCAAAGAAATAAGAGAATTGATTTTTATTTTTGTTTACTGTTCTATTTTTCTCAAAAAGAATAGAAAATAAAATACATATGGTGGAAAATTTTCCAGTCATGCATTACCCCCGCATGAGCAATACATTTATTCTTTATTTATAGTCAATTCTAATTTATATCTTTAATATAGAAATCTTTTTATTTTTTACTTTTATATGAGAAATAATGCATTATTGGGAAATAATATATTATTGTGAATAATGCATAAAGAAATCACACGGAATTGTTTCAACATCTTGACGTACTATTTTTACAAGTACCTTTCTGGAATTATTAATCAATGTGAATTTTAAATTTATATCAAAGAAAATTGCATAAACTTTCATAATGTTACTATTTCTTTTGTTCAGATTTATAACTTTTGTAAATTCTAACTTTTGCTTACGTTCTTGTACAGAAAGGAATTCGAATATGGACCCGAGCAAAGATCCATCGTGTTCGCTAATGGCGGATAGGGCATCTTAAACGTGCCGTGGTTACAATTTCCTCCAAGTGAAATGATGCCTCTGGAGATAAATTTACCTTCTGAAAAAAAAAGGGCTTACATCAACAAACTGAAATGTCTTCTTCATATT
>JAPDSC010134770.1:0-13056 GCA_026290005.1 Latrodectus geometricus
TGTTTCTTTTGATGCAATGGACATTAAAAAGGTATCCAAACACGATCAACTTAAAGTGAACTTGTTCTTTTATATTATTGTTGGGCATTATAGGTTAGGATGGAAATTTCCACCATTATGCAAAGAAGGGATAAATCCCACTAGGATTTATAAAAAATGCTTTTCCTTTATTTTTACGTAAATCAAAGTGAATTAATAGGTCCTTTACTTAGTGTTGCTACAAAATAGATGTCATCATTCTGTTGAAAATAAGAGGCAAAAGCAGTTCAAATCCTAATTTCTATCGGTCTGGAGACAGTTTGCCTTTATTGAGTGGGATGACGTAAGGAAATGCAATGTATGCACTTTTTAGATTAGGCATATCTCGACTTCTCATTCCTCGTTCAGCTTAACCATAAATGATGAGAAAATTTGGAATAAAATAGACCTCAGACAGCACTCGGAAGTGGGTAAAGAAGAAAAAACACAGAGCGAAATAATTGAGTCTTCCATTCGGCTTTTAGCTTGTCTTGATGGATTTTCTGAAATGCGATTTCCGTATCATCGGTAGGAAAAAACTTTAACCGTCGCAAATTTTGGTCCCATCCATCTTTTTCACTCCCACGTAAGGGGAAAAAAAAGCCGTCATCATCAAGGGAGAATCGGAAATTACAGTTTTGGGTCTCTAAAAACCTTTCTTCGCCCCCCCCCCTCGAGAGAGGAACAATCAGTCATCCTTTAAGAAGACGTCCGTCGATTGTTTCGAAAGAATGGAAAGGAGTTAGGAAAGAAATATTCAAATTCAGCAAAGAAATCTGGGACTTTCGGTGGTGAAATCAATCGAAATCAGTCCTTAGCTTCTTTCGCATAGAACTCACTTTGCTTCGACAAGTATAAATCAGACTCTTCCACGGTTTTTCGAATTGATATTTAATAGTAAAAAAACTCTTTTAGGATGTAAAATTAAGTAAGCAATTTCGCGCGTTCGCAGTTGAATTAGGTATTGAACAGTTTGACATGAAAGGGCCACTGACTTGAAGAATTTCGGAAAAATGAAATTTAAAAAGACATTAAATGATCCTTTTAAAATATATTTGCAAATTTTATGGAAGACTTATTAGTGAAATCTGAAATTTTCTATATTCTTTCACCTCATGTTTTAATGATTTTCGATTCAACAGTCTGTGAGTTCAGTTCTCACATCGAATGTGAATGTTTCAAGTGGTTCAGAATCAATTTTAATGCGTGGAATTGTGTCTTACTGGACATCGTGTACAAAAAATGACAATGAATTATATATATATATATATATATATCAAACCATTCCCCATCCATTTTTAAATTTTCGAACTCCTAAAGTACTATAAGCCATTCGACTGAAATCGATTGTTGATTTATTATTAAATCATGAAACTTTACAGTGCTTTTTCAACTTTATCTAAATTTGGTTTTAAGCCTTTATTAATATTTAAAATAAGTTTATATAAATTATAACTATGCATGTGTTTGGGCTTGTTGGTTAAGTCGTAATTCTAGTCACTGGAAGGTAGTAAGTTCGAATCTCATTTTAACCGAAGATCAGTCGTGTTCACCAATGGTGACTGGGAGAATGTAAAATATGTGGTGGTTGCAATTTCCTCCATATTTCCATTCTAAATTAATAGCGCTCGGGGTGGTAGGTGCCAGGCCTTGGATCTTCTCTGACTTCCTATCTCTAAATTAGAAGACCTAGATGGTGCTGCCACCTCTGATTCAAAATCGTACTTCCAGCCTGTCAGGAGGTGCTCTGTTCAAAAGCGGAAGACGCTCTATGTGACTTCATTCGCCCGTTCCCTGACCGGCGATCTTGGCGTCACCAAATGTCATAAGTAACAACAACATGACTATGCATTATCATAATTAATAAAGACTTAAATTTAGTTGCCATGACATCGGAGGCTTCATTTTTAAAATCTACCATCAAATTTCAAAAGGAAGACTTCTGTGTCAATTCTATAGCATGAGAATCATGGCATGACATGGAATCGAATGTACTAATGTATGAAGTCTCTCAGAAGGATTTTTTTGTATGAATTAAATGTTTTTTGTAATGAATTTTTTGTATGAAACTTTTAAAGGGTCGAAAAAACTGAGTACCCACCATGCTTGGAAACTCTGGAGGTTACGCGTTTGGCTAACCAACCACGTAACTGAGACTTATGCTTAGAACCTTGGAACCCTCGGCCCAGAAAACAGATGTGGGCCCCGTAGGCCTTGGATCCCCGATTGTCTGTAGTAGTTTAGTTTAAAGTATGAAGTCTATGCACACTGCATACTTCAAAGGGCTCACTGTGGCCCAGTGGAAGTGGCACACTCTTCATAGTGAAGTTTCTCGTGTTTGATACCATATCAGTCAGTGTTGAACAAAGTTGATTAATTGGTTGGGTTTTATGGTGCAAGGTCCAAAAAGGACAAGCTGCGCCAAATGTTGAACAAAGAGGGACATATATATGTTGCGCTTCTGCATGCATGTCTACTAAGATGTTGGATTTCCTGGTATCCATACTTGCAACCCATGAATGAGACCTGTATCAATGAAAAAGTCGTTCCAGCAACTAATTTACGTGGTGGAAAGCTATACAATGTCGTTAGGCTCTTCCCCAAGCGGTGTTAAAGGACATTTGAAGAGGTGCGAACCGATGAAGATCTGTCCTATACCACATACTACGAGTTACTTCAGACATTTCTCTGTAATGCTCATCATGTTGGTCTCTTGCAGACGTTGCTGAACTCTGGAGTCACCAAGCGACAGTTTTTTTAATTTTTGCACCCTCTATAAAACCCTCAATGGTACAACGATGCTTTTAACGGGATCGACGCATCTGGAAAAAAATTACGTCTTCCTTGTCATTTTCCTGAAATTCTGCGCCCATTTGTTAATAGTTCAAACATAAGTTGGAAACATGTCCTTTTACTCATTGGGTGATTCAATACCAATTGCTCATTTGAAATGGATGATTGCTGTATATGGCATTACGGTGAAAATGCGCTTTAGGTCCCCTACTCTGCCAATTTGGCGAAAGTGTGCTGTGGGTCCCGTACTTGGCCCGTTTTCAAAAATGCTGTTGCCATGGCGATAATGGAATACGATTTTTAACGATTTTCACAAGCAATTAGCAACCAATGAAAATGACCGAATTTTCAAACTGAAACTAGTTAACGACCAATGAAAATGCTAAAAGAAAAAAAAAACAATTAATGAGCATGCGCGAAAAAGCGCTTCAAATTATTTCCTCCGGAGGTTGCCATAAAGAGCTAATTAGGGATAAAAACATCCGGTTTACCGCACTTGGTGCATTTATCGCCAAGTTGGCAGAGTAGGGTACCTAAAGCGCAGATTAACGGGCATTACTACTCTGGTCTTGGAGAAGATATACGCAATCATATGATCAGAAACTGGTGAAGTATGTTCATTTCAGAATGGTAAACTCTTTAGACAGCAAAACTTCTTATTTTACTGGTGTGGCAGAAAGATAATAACCCTCTCTGGATTTGGAAAACTATGATTATGGAGAATAGAGGATAAAAAAGCAACACCATTTGCTTCTTAGTCATCATCTTTAGATTCTTATTAAACTGTAACTTATTATACATTTAGCACTCCAGTTATATATAAGAATTGACTTTGTTTTGCACGTATCCAAAGGAAGTATCTCATTTAACCCTTCTTTGCATGATTTTTTCTTTATTGGTGAAATAAATCAAGTTGATATAATTCATGTTTAAAATTAAAGGAAAAATGGTTAAAAAAAATCTTAGTATATATTTATAGTATAAATTTAGCAAAAAACAATATGCTAAAAATTTCCATCATCATCCAAAGTTAGATCATAAGCTTAGTACTCAATAGAAATAAAAGAGGAAAATAACAGAAACACGTGTTACAAACCTTTCTTCCACTCATTTTCAATTTTTTAGCAATAGAAACTCTAATATAATAAAACAAAATTATAAACGAAATCATACGTTTATTGCAACTACAACAAACAGCGGAATGAGACAACTTTAAGAACTGATAATGACACTTGTTTATTTTTGACAGCTCTGTTTCTTTTTATGCAATGGACATTAAAAAGGTATCCAAACACGATCCACTTAAAGTGAACTTGTTCTTTTATATAATTTTTGGGCATTATAGGTTATTATGGAAATTTCCACCATTATGCAAAGAAGGGTTAAATGCAAAAAATAAATAAATAAAAAAAATTTAAAAAAGAACACATTTGAAGGCCTACAAATAAGACTGAAAATTCTAATTTCGTTGTTATCATTTTCCTAATCTCCCATCTAGTCTAACGGAATGGTCAATGGATATATCATTACTATTAACAGATCAATGGAAATGTTGTACAAATTTGATACAAAAAGTGGATAATCATGGATATCCTAACAATTCCAAGATGTGTTGAAGCAATGCCTGTTGTTGCCTGCATTTAGGGCAAAGTAGAAACCCCTTCCTACCCCAAGTGATGACTTTTCAAAGACACACTGGCTAGTCGAGATAGACATATGTTGGTCTGTCTGTCAATAAGGCACCTATGGTCTGTTTGCTTAAGGCTTCCATCTCGTTATCCGAAGGTAATCAATTCGAATTCCGCGAAATTCGAATTTAAATATGTCGCGGTTGCTAGGTCCTTCTGGTGAAATGATACCTATGGGGGTGGCATGCCAAGTCGGGGTTATTCTGTTGGGTCCCTACTTCTAGATTACCAAGACTGCCACCTGACTGCTTCCATTTAACTGATACAGCTCAAATCATTGCTAAGTACAGGGAAGTATGCTGGTGCATCAACACTACGTTTTGTACTTCAGCTCAAGGCAGCTGTACAGCTTTTAATGTCCGTCACATAACTCTGGAGGAGTTTCCATAAATAACACTCCGTATTTCCGTTTCTCAAAGAGAAATCCCAAAAGCCCTCAAGCACTGATTCCGTTGCATCTGATCGCTGAAGATCCATTTCCCATTTATCAATAGTGACTGGGATTCAATTCAGAGCCTTTAGTTCTGAAAAGAGATATCCTTACACTAGAACCTCTTTCTTACACATCCACGTAGATCATTTTCCCGACAATTTACGAAATATCAGAAGGAAACAAAGCATAATATTTGAAGGGAGAACTCAAATAATGGGTAACTGGTTCCAAGAAAGAGGAAATGCTTACACGATGAGAGGGGGGGGGGATGGCGGAATATTGAAAACCCAAATGCATTCAAAAATTTCTCTGAAAAAATCTTCCGATAAATTCCATGATTTTAATTGTTTTCATCAATGATTTTTTCTCACTATAACTGTGATATTTCTTTAATAAAATTATTTCCTTGGGTTTCTATTTGGTCTATGAAATTAACTGAAAACAGAATAACATGCATTTATTTAATTAAAGTATGATATTTTAGATTTTTGAGCTTTTAGCAAAAGACTAATGTATTTCAAGACAGACAAACGAGTTAAAAGACAAGAATGAATTCATTTATAATAACAACAATATGATTAATTTTAATTAGGAATTGATTTCATATTAACTGTGGGAAGGATGACAGCACTATTCTCAACTTCCTTCGGAAAATTCAGGAAAATCTAGATTCTCAATTCAGAATACCTAACATTTTTACCTCTCCTATGTTACCAAGCATATTTTACCAATAAGGTCATTTATATTTTCATTATTCTCGTGAAAATTATACAGAAAAACAATTTTAACAAGTTTTTGCTACTGCTTCTCAAAATATGCAAAGAATTACACTTCTTCACGCGAAATGAAAGTAATTGAACTTTTCCCAAGTTATGTTTGAATTTCTTGAAGGTCTAATAACCAAAATTCTAAAAATATTTTCTAAGTAAAAAAGAAAAAATAAATAATAATATATAATTCGCAGTTTTATTAAAAGCAAATTTCAGAAAAGGAAAAAAATTCTTGCTTCTCTCCAAACAAGTTATTACTAACCCCCGAGCCAAGATTCTGAAATTAAAATTCTTTGAAAAGATTTCTTAGCGTCCTAGAATAATATTAAAAAAAATGCATAAAATCCACGAAGCTATTAGAGAGATTACAAAGTACTGAATAGGTGACGGCGTTAAAATAGCTTTCCTAAAAATAAATATTGATCCTAATTTATTACCAAGATACGTTAACCAGAAGATTACGGTGCGACATGTTTTAGTAAAATTTCAATATCCGCCAAAGTATGAAATCAAGGGAAAAAGAGGGGGGAGGAAGGGAAAAAAGCTGAAAATAAATAGAACTCCCCACCCCCTTATTTCGTCGTGGTTAAGCGCAAACTACCCCTCACAACAGTTGACTCGTGCGGACCAAGTAATTAATAAAACTTCTACACGAGTAAGTGATACTGCTGGAACACCGCCGCCTTCTCGGGCGATATTTTAATCGGGAAAAATTGCTTTAATTTCTCATTTCCGCCCGAAACTCTCTAAAGTCAACTCAACTCAGCTCTGTTTCGCCGGACGTGAGTTTTAATTTGCCGCGATGGCATTATCGCTTTTAGGCCCCCGAATTTAAAAGGGCGACTGGAAATTTGTCGAAGCAAAACGCCGCGCAATTAGTTCCCGCCCAGGGAAAACAAGGTGGTGGAAAAGGGGGGGGGAATTTAATGAAAATTTTGTGAGGGAGCTGTTGATGAGACGAGAAGGCCTCTGGACGGTGATTGTGTCGAACCTCCCACGCAAACAATGGTCTCAAAAGGTTCGAGAGGACCAGCTTGTGCGGAAGGAATGACCACCGCATTCACAAAGTTGCGCGAGCAGCTCCGGTGGTTTTACTCAGAATTACTCTGCATAAGCTACTCATTTAAAATAATCCTACAAATTATATTCTGGTGTTTAAGGCAGTTAAACTTCATTGATGTGTTATTTGCATTTATTCCTAGAAGTAATTTAGCTTACCATACTGAGTTTTGTCAAATCATTTCATGTATAGCGTTATTACTCAGATACTTATTCAATATGTGCGCAAATTTTCACTCACAAATAGCAAAAATATGTTTCAGTCAGTTTTTTTTTGCGTTTTGAATTCTATAGTGCTGTATGAGCCCTTGAATGATATTAACACTGCGTAACAAATAGTATAACAGCTAAAAGAGGCCATAAGTAATTTAGAGATCTACCTCGTTTCGCCTTCTGGTAAGGTTTTTAAGAATACATTGCAAAGAAAAATTCTTGAGAAAGTTCCAACTGTATTGTCTTATTATACACTTATCACTTACGCTAGAGCTTGTTAATCAAATAATATTAGCAATAGACATCAATAAAATCCCATGTTTACATTAATTAATAAAGTTTATTACAAAAATGAATTTAGAATTAGATAAATAACAAGGCCAAGCTTAATGCAGGGTTGACCTCATAATTATTTGTAAATTTTTTTTTCCAATGGCGGGCACTTGGTGATTGACACTTAGCTACAACAAGACAAAAAATTGCTACTCATTTAACGTTACCCGATGGGCACCTGTGAACTACGTCACGGAGGCGAGTAGCGTTACTCATGTCACACCACCACAAACCCGTTTATAGGTCAGGCCACATTCATCCATACTCTTAGAAGAATAAAGGACAAAGATACACAGAAAGAGAGAAAGGAATCATTCATGCCTGAACTGGGATTCGAACCCGGGACAAACAACCCCGGAGTCAGGAACACTAACCCCTCACATCAGCCGGCTTATTTGTAACATTTGTACACTCTAATTATTAAAACAGAAAATTGTAGTCTTTAAATGGAATTAAAAGTTGCTTATAATGTGCTTAACTAAATGACCTAAATGAAACTTCCGCATTACTTATGAGTATATCTGGAGATGCGTGTGCAGTCAGGCTTAATGCTGGACCGGAAAACCAGGAACCATAGGGATTTAATCCTCAGGCTCCCCTTTTTTCACAATGACATTCAGAAAAACTCATGTTCAATTTCTAGAAATTAGTAGTACTGTCACAGCTTCAGTGGAAACTATCATACATCCTAGTTACCATTCGCAACATATCGCACTATCCTAGCTCAACTGATGAAATTCCCTGTTACAGCTTCTCGTCGGGATTCTCCTTATTGGCAACTCAATGCTTCCGGAACTGGCCTTCTTCAACACTCGACTATCTTGTCTCTCTTGCTGGAATGCAAAACCGGTTCCTGGCTATCCCGTAGCTTCACTTCGCCCTGCGCTCTCCACATGAAAAACAAAATAATTAGGCAAATTACCCAAGTACCCTGGTATTATAGAAACTTAAAAATTCGTCAGGAACTTAAATTACCAACACTAAGAGAGTTCTATGCTAAAATTATACACAATCTATACAAGAAAACCAATCTCACTAATAACCCCACCATTATTCAACTTCCGCCTTATGACGCACATGACCCTGCTATTAGATATAGCCCACGATCATTACTAAGATACTGCCCTAATCGTCCCCAGGTTCCAAATCTTACCTCAGGTGTGAGGTCTAGTTGTGCTCCAAAAACCAATAGCCAATCAGCCAACCAGCTCTCCATCGATTTTCACGCAATTTAGATCTTAATTGTATTAAAAAATTCTACTCGCACCTGATCCAAACTTTAATTTCCTAAAAATTTCGATAAATACCCATCTATTGATACTGATTTAATTTAATTTAAGATAATATTTAATTTTATAATTAACTCTAAATCAAGCCCAAGTGCTACTCTTCATCACGTATGTTTTAACTCCGCCCACACTAAGTCTTAACATCCAATAATATGCCAAAATAGATTTCAATTATAGCTACACTTCCAACTCAAGATCCAGAAGAGGGTGAGGGTCCTATGGACCTAGGGACCTCAAGTTCAGGCTAGGCCAGCCGAAATTTTGAAATATCCAGCACCCCTTCACAAATTATTCTAGTTGCCAACCACAAGAAAATTAAATTGTGTCCATTTCTCATGAGCACTCAGCAACTCATTTTGACTTAAAGGAGTCGTCTTAAAGCCAATGTGGCTGAGTCCTTTTTCTGATATTTTCTTATTTTTTGCAATTTTCGATGAAGTAAAATAATTACTAGTAAAAAAGTCGCTATTAACCATAAAATAATTGTTTCTTTCCTTACAATTGAGATCATGTCTAAATCACTTTTCTGCAATTTTCTCCGTTTGTGAAAATTTTCAAAATCACAAATGAATTTTTTTTCTGTTAATTAATATTGGGAACTCAAATTTTAAAATCTTTAGCAATAGAAATTTCGGAAGCAATCTTTGCTTCCGAAATTTCCTGAAATCCCCGTCTTTTTCTATGTGTCTTTCATCGATTCCTGATTTCTTGCATGGCTTTCCAGCTCATCAAATTTCCTTTATGACATTTCCCGTTCTCTTGAAATTCATTATAGCCTTGCAAATTTTCTTCAAAAAATAGATTGTCACGCATCTTCGCAAGCTCACGTTTGAAGAATATTTTCCAGAAATGAATTTGACCTTACTTTTATTGTCAGGTCCTATAGTTTTGGGATCGCAGGACCTTTGCCAAGAGTCAACCAACTATCTTTTGGTTTCTGTAAATGTTTGCCATTGATGGAATTGAATAATGCCTTAAATCCATGAACCATTTGACATTTATTGAATCAAGATCCATTGAAACATTGATCTATGTCAAAAGTAAAATCATGGTTGGACATTCTTTCTAATGTCGATTTGGAAACTTCCACGATGATACAAATCGTTTGATCTTCGTCCTTTTGCTTCTGACCAATTAAATATTTCAATTTGAGTTAAGTATCAGATGGTTCAGCTCTTTCGATTCGAAAAACGATTGACCACGTTAAGCGACAGAGATAACAATGGTTTCAAGAGATTTTCAATGGATTCCAGCAATACATATTAGTTTGGGGGAAAAGTAATCCATTATTTTTTTGGTAGACGTCTGTAGTGATTGCTATCTCGTGAGGTATCTATCAAACAATTTCCAATTTATGCTCGTTGGAAAGGTGACATTTGACACTAAAATATCCTCTTGCGGTTTTTTGTTTGATTCATTCAGTTACGAGTACAAGGTTTTAAAAATGGAAGACAACAAACAGGAAATTCGATACATTTTCGTTTTTCTCTTGTAACGGCCAAAAAGATAGCCGGGTGGCTAAAATTGTGAAAGGTGTTTATCGTCCTATATAAGACTGTAAGAACCAGTTACGTACAATTTTTGTTTCGTCGATTCCGTTCGAGTATTTTTGATGTTAGAGATGCACCTCGCATGTGGATATAGCATCGTCGAAAATGTCTATAAAATATCAAAAATGATCGAAGTTAACCGCATGTCAGCAGTCGTAACGCGCAAGACCTAAACATCTACATGAAAGCTGTGTTAAACCTTTTTACAAGGCGAATCCAAAAGAAGTTACAGAAAGTTCACGTAGAAATAATGGATTTCTTTTTCCCCAATCTAATATGTTGACTCAAGTCGTTCAACCATAGCTGAATAGCCATGAAAACACTCCATCATTTTTACTTTATGTCTCATTCAATTTGAATTAAAAAAGATTCTGAAGAACATTTTGTTCTTAAATTATTGATTGTTCGAAGCAAGTGAAAAACATGATATCAAGTGTGTCTATGTGACTTGAAAAATCGAAATTAAACATTTTGTTGAAGTTCATTTTGTTAATAAACCCATTCCATACATATAGACAAAATCATCGGTTCAAAAATCCATCTTCCATTGACTGGAGCCATTAGCGTCTTGACGATTATTCCGTACTTGTATTGTATACCCTTGGCAACGGAGCACCTTCCTTGGCGCACTTTGTAATCATGTTAGTTTTGGCAACCTTTTCCTTGTAAGTTTTTCAATGTGTCTAAGCAACGCCCTTTGTAGTATTCTAGAAGGTGCTGGTCTAACGCTAACGCGCTCGAAAGCTGTGAGAACAGCCAGAAACGCATTATTTATTACAAACGCTTTTGTCTTTAACTAACGCAACTCCTCATAACAATATAACATAATAAAAAGCAAAATAAAAAAGACAAGACAAAACGACCACTTTGTTGTTAGTTTATAAATCGGCAAGGACAATTTAATTTTTTAACCATCCTAATGAATATATTACATAATAATTTTAGAAACTATTGTTAATAATTCTATATTTAATTCAGCATTTTTTACATAAAGCTTTAAATAAAAATTAGATTGCTCTTCTTTCAACATTTATTGGTAATACAGAAGAATAATATTAACATTAATTGTTACTTCAGCTATTTAGAATACAGTTTTCGAAAAAAAATTTCGTTAATGAGTTTTGCAAATCCGTCTTTTTATTTAAAATTTCTAAACTTTGGTTAAAATATCACAATAATTATCATATTGAAAGGCATACGGGAATAACTATGCAGCAAAAATTTAATAGTAAAATTTTTAAAAATTAGGAGAGCAGGGAATAATCTTTTTCAGTAACTGTAAAAAACTGTAACATTTAAATATAATGAAAAAAAATATTTAATGTTAGGGTATAGAAGTATATATAAAAATTGTAAGGGTATAGAAGCATATATAAAAATTTCGACTGTAACAGTATACAATGTAAAGGAAAACAATATGTCATTTTATCCTAATTCTAATAGAAATAATCATATTGATATCAAATAATGAAAATGCAAAAAACAATGAAAATGATCCAGAAGTTGATTTAAAAAGCAACAATAACCCTGGGGAATGTTTCCTAAATACTTGTAATTAATAAGAACATCTTAAAAGGATTCAAAGTAAACAATATGAAATAATAATATGTGAATGATTCTTACAAAGAAATTTTTATAATTATTCGTGGTTTAGTAACCGCAACATAATTTTGTCACAAAGATGAAAAGCAGTGAAAAGTTTCTACATAAATTTCTTATCGTATTTGTTTACCAAAAAGTACATGTCTGAACGTTTTTACACACTATCATAATCTAAATTCTAAATCAATAAATAATAACAATAAATTCTAAATCAATAAATAAATTCTAAATCAATAATCAATAAATCTAAATCAATAAATAAAATTTTGTTTAAACATCCTGTACATATTTGGCTTTGCTTCAGAGCCTGTCCTTAAAAAAGATTTTACTGACTTAATGGATAATATTAAGAGTTAAAAAAATGGCTGTTCTCTTTTTGTTTTTTACACTAATCCGCTTTGTCTTTTCATTTATAAAAACAAGATTTACCGTTTTTAAATAATAACTGGTAATGAAATATGGACCTTTAGTTCTGAAATAAGCACTCTTATCACTTGTCTTTGAGCCTTCTTGACAACTTTGTATAAAACTAAATGAAGGTCTATTTCATTAGCATGCTTCCCTGTCAGCCGGGCTCCACCAGTTAGATGGAAGTAGCGGGTGAGAGTCTTCGCAATGTAGAAGCAGGGACCAAGCAGAAAACCTCCGAATACTTGATAAAGGGTTTCGGCAGGACGAAGATGTAGTTGTAATATGATTGTTTTTACAGGATCGACATTTAATACAAGAAAGGGGCATATTGGATACATTTGTTTCCCTCACAACATGACTGACATGACCCTGTTTAGAGAATTGACTGTGTGCATTAAGTTAGATTGTTGCCATGCAGCTTTATATATCTACCTACTTACCAATAGATTTCGTTACAGTAGTGCCGGTTTTGATCAATTCGATACCATGCGGAATACTTACATATAGATTTTAATCATAAATCCTGTTTCAAACTGTATTCTGACGAAAGTATCGGACGCAGATAGAGACGACTAGGACAAGGCCAAAATCTTTCCCTTATGATGGCACAACAAACATGATGTTTTGGCTTTACATTCTAAAATTATTTTCGTACGCGAAGGTTACTTAGAATAAGGCCTACAGATTAAAGGGAATTCCGAACCACTGCAAATATCATGCATGAAGTGTGAATTGAACCCACAAACTGTTGCACCGACGACCAGAGTACTAACAAGTAATCCATTAACTCGGGTCCTGGAAAAGGGATCATGATCTGGGGAAGTATTTTATTTAAAAGAATTTCTTCTTATTGATATTCATTTCGGACATTCTTGCAAAATTGTATGAGATCGATTG